>JAJPUD010013514.1:26667-39430 GCA_023553655.1 Myrmecobius fasciatus
GCCATCTAGGGGAGGGGTGGGGAGTTGGGGGGAAAATTTGTAACGGAAAGCTATGTAAGGGTTATTGTTGAAGAATTACCCACACATATGTTATGCAAATAAAATAAAATTAAAAAAAATTTCTTGGGAGTTTGATTGGTATGGCACTAAATAAGTAAATTAGTTTGGGTAGCATTGTCATTTTTATTATATTCGCTTGGCCTACCCATGAGCACTTAATGTTTTTCCAATTGACTAGGTCTGATTTTATTTGTGTGGAAAGTGTTTTGTAGTTTAGTTCATATAGTTTCTGACATTTTCTTGGCGGACAGATTCCCAAATATTTTATGCTATCATCCATTATTCTGATTGGAATTTCTTTTTCTATCTCTTGCTGCTGACCTTTTTTGGTAATATATAAAAATTCTGATGATTTATGTGGATTTATTTTGAATCCTGCTACTTTACTAAAGTTGTGAATTGTTTCTAGTAGTTTTTTAGTTGAGTCTCTAGGGTTCTCTAAGTATACCATCATGTCATCTGCAAAGAGTGATAATTTGGTTTCTTCATTACTTACTCTCATACCTTTTATCTCTTTTTCTTCTCTTATTGCCAAAGCTAGCATTTCTAATACAATATTAAATAGTAATGGTGACAGTGGACAGCCTTGTTTCACTTCTGATCTTATTGGGAATGGTACTAGTTTGTCTCCATTACATATGATACTTGCTGATGGTTTTGAGTAGATGCTACTAATCATTTTAAGGAAAAGCCCATTTATTCCTATACTCTCTATTGTTTTTAATAGGAAAGGGTGTTGGATTTTATCGAATGCTTTTTCTGCATCTATGGAGATAATCATATGTTTTTTGTTAGTTTGGTTATTAATATAATTGATTATGCTGATAGTTTTCCTGATATTGAACCAGCCCTGCATTCCTGGTATACATCCTACTTGGTCAAGATGTATGTATTATCCTGGAGATAACTTTCTGTAATCTAGTTGCCAAAATCTTATTAATTCATTAGGGAAATGGGTCTATAGTTTTCTTTCTCTGTTTTCACCCTACCTGGTTTAGCTATCAGCACCATATCTGTATCATAGAAGGAATTTGGTAGTATATCTTCTGTCCCTATTTTTTCAAATAGTTTGTATAGTATTGGACTTAATTGGTCTTTAAATGTTTGGTAGTATTCACATGTAAAACCATCTGGCCCTGGAGATTTTTTCTTAGGGAGTTGATTAATAGCTTGTTCTATTTCTTCTTCTAAAATGGGGCTATTTAAATAATTTATTTCCTCTTCTGTTAACCTGGGCAATCTATATTTCTGTAGATATTCCTCCATTTCATTTAGATTATCGAATTTATTGGCATAAATTTGGGAAAAGTAACTCCTAATTATTACTCTAATTTCCTCTTCATTGGAGGAAAGTTCTCCCTTATCATTTTTGAGACTAACAATTTGATTTTTCTCTTTCCTTTTTCTGATCAAATTAACTAAAGGCTTATCTATTTTGTTGGTTTTTTCATAAAACCAACTCTTAGTTTTATTTATTAATTCAATAGTTTTCTTATTTTCAATTTTATTAATCTCACCTTTTATTTTCAGAATTTCCAATTTGGTATTTGATTGAGGGATTTTAATTTGCTCTTTTTCTAGTTTTTTAAATTGTAACCCTAATTCATTGATCTTCTCTTTCTCTATTTTATGCAAATAAGCATCTAGAGATATAAAGTTACCCCTTATAACTGCTTTGGCCGTATCCCACAAATTTTGGTATGTTGTCTCATTATTGTCATTCTCCTGGATGAAATTATCGATTGTGTGTATAATTTACTCTTTCACCCATTCATTCTTCAGGATTAGATTATTTAATTTCCAATTAACTTGTGGTCTATTTTCTCCTGGCCTTATATTACATGTGAGTTTTATTGCATCATGATCTGAAAAGGATACATTTACTATTTCTGCTTTTCTACATTTGATTTTGAGGTTTTTATGCCCTAACACATGATCAGTTTTTGTATAAGTTCCATGAACCCCTGAGAAAAAAGTATACTCCCTTCTATCACCATTCAATTTCCTCCAGAGATCTGTCATACCTAACTTATCTAACATTTTGTTTATCTCCCTAACTTCTTTCTTATTTATTTTGTGGTTTGATTTATCTAATTCTGAGAGAGCAAGGTAGAGATCCCCCACTAGTATAGTATTACTGTCTATTTCTCCCTGCATCTCTGTTAGTTTCTCCTCTAGGAATTTGGATGCTATACCACTTGATGCATATATATTTAGTATTGATACCGCTTCATTGTCTATGGTACCCTCTAGTAAAATATAGTTTTCTTCCTTATCTCTTTTAATTAGATCTATTTTTGCTTTTACTTGATCTGAGATAAGGATTGCTACCCCTGCTTTTTTTTTGTTCATTTGAAGCATAAAAGATTCTGCTCCAGCCCTTTACTTTCATTCTGTATGTATCTGTATGTTTTAAATGTGTTTCTTATAAACAACATATTGTAGGATTCTGGCTTTTAATCCAGTCTGCTGTTTCCGTTTTATGGGAGAGTTCATCCCATTCACATTCACAGTTAAAATGACTATATCTGTATTTCCTGCCATCTTATTTACCCAAAGTTATATTTGTCTCTTCCCTTTCCCCTTTCTCCCTTCCCCCCTCCCCAGTATTTTATTTTTGATGACCACCTCCCTCTAACAGTCCTCTTCCCTTTAGAACCCTCCCTCTTTTATACACCTTTCCCCTAATCCTTCTATTAATTTATCTCTTTCTTTTCCTCCTTTCCCTCCTACTTCCCTATACAGAGGGCCAAGTTTTTCCCTGAAATCAAACGTGTCTGATATGCTCTTTTAGAGCCCAATCCAATGACAGTAAGATTTACACAATACTCATCACCCTCCCTTCTTTCCCTCAATTATATTAGATTTTCTATGTCTCTTCCTGAGACTTTGTCTTATTTTACCTCCTTTTTTTTACTTTATTTTACCTCCTTTCCCCTTCCCCCCCTTTTTTTACAGTATGATATACCTTCCACCTCTAATTTCTTTTCGCTTATTATCAAAGTAAAATCAAATTATACCCCCATTCTTTAAGGATACCCCTAGTAGAGATATAGTTCTCGAGAGTTCTTTCCTTTTTACTTTTTTACGCTTCTCTAGAGTTCTGTGTTTGGAGGTCAAATTTTTTGTTCAGATCTGGTCTTTTCATTAGAAATAGGTGAAATTCTCCTATATCATTGAATGACCATCTTCTTCCCTGGAAGATGATGCTCATTCTAGACAGATAGCTTATTCTTGGCTGTAATTTAAGTTCTTTTGCCTTTCGGAATATCTGATTCCAGGCCCTTCGATCCTTCAATGTGGAAGCTGACAGATCCTGTGTAATTCTAATGACAGTTCCTCGGTATTTGAACTGTTTTTTTTTTTCTAGCAGATTATAATATCTTTTCCTTGGTGCGATAGTCCTGAAATTTGGCCACGATATTCCTTGTGGTTTTAATTTTGGGGTCTCTTTCAGGAGGTGATCGGTGAATTCTTTCAATGCCAACTTTGCCTTCTGATTCTAAAACATCAGGGCAATTCTCTTTCATGATTTCCTGGAAGATAGCATCAAGGTTCTTTTTTTCATCGTGACTTTCAGGGAGTCCAATAATCCTTAGATTGTCTCTCCTGGATCTGTTTTCCATGTCAGTTATTTTTCCTAGGAGATATTTCATATTTTCTTCTAATTTTTCAGTTTTTTGTTTTTGTTTGGCTGATTCTTGAAGTCTTATTAAGTCATTCATTTTAATTTGTTCAATTTTAATTTTTTTTTTTTTTGCTTTTTTGCTGAGGCAATTGGGGTTAAGTGACTTGCCCAGGGTCAAACAGCTGTTACGTGTCTGAGACCAGATTTGAACTCAGGTCCTCCTGACTTCAGGGCTGGTGCTCTATCCACTGCACCACCTAGCTGCCCCTCAATTTTAATTTTTAAGGTATTATTTCCTTCAGCTATCTTTTTTCGCTCCTTTTGTAACTGGCCAATTGAATTTTTTGGTTCATTGCATTCTTTTTCCATTTTGCCAATTTTATTTTCTAGCTAGTTGGTGCCTTTTTCCAAGTCACCAATTTTGTTTTTCAGTGAATTGTTATCTTTTTCCAATTCACTATTTTTATTTTCTAGTGAGTTGGTGACTTTTTCCAATTCACTAATTTTGTTTTCAGTGAATTTTTGTCCTTTTCCAATTCACTAATTTTGTTTTTCAGTGAATTTTTGTCTTTTTCCGATTCACCAGACTTATTTTCCAGTTTTTCACATCTCTGTTGCAGGGCGATGTTTCCTTCTTGCACTGCTCTCAGTTTATTTCCCCAGTCTTCTTCTAACTCTCTTTTGAGATTCTTTATGCAATCTTCCAGGGAAGCCTTCTGAAAGGGAGACCAGCTTAAGTCCACCTTTGTGGCTTTATCTGGGATTGTTTTCAGAATGTCAGGATCTGGGGACTGCTCTAGTTTCTCTCCGTAAAAGCTGTCTATGGTGAGAGCTCTCTTCTTCTTGCTCATGATGTTTAGCTGAGGTATCAGTCACCAGCAGGGAATTCTGCAGCAGCAGCAGCAGCAGTTTGCTGAGTTGACTTCCGGTCTGGGGCTGATCTGGCTAGATCCGCACTAGGACCACACTTTCAGCTGCTCTCAATCCACCCTTTATCAAAGGTAGACCTGCCAAAGCACCTGCCCGCAAGCAGAGCAAAGTGGCCCAAGGGTCTCCCAGGGACTTCCTGGCCGCTTAAAATCTTCTGGTCCGTCGCAGCCTCGGACTTGCACCCCGGCTGCGCCCTGGCGTCTGAGTGCTGGGAGCTGGGAGCTGCTCGATCCCCTGCCCGTCTAAAACTGACCTCAGAAGTTCTTTCAAAGTAGATATTTGATAGAAGTGCATTGTAGTCCAAGTGTTTGGTGGTTCCCTCACTCCAGAACCAGTTCGGAGGCTCAGTTTGTCGGTGTCTGAGGGAAGGTCTCAGGAGCTTACAGAGAATGCTATCTGCAGTTCGCCATCTTGGCTCCACCCCCCAAAATATCCCTACTCTTAAGGAGCTCCCCACAACCTGTGAAATTTACTTCTTTGTGAAATTCATCAGAAGCATCCCTTCTTTGCCCAGAACCCTCCAAGTTTCTCTAAGAAAAGTTCTGGGAAGGAGAGGGAAGAAGGGGAGAAAGGAAATCTAAACTTGATCTTTGGCTGTGGTATTAACAAATCAAACCCAACAAAACAAAACAATAAAACAAAACAAAAGGAAATCTGACAAATTAAAAAAAATACATTTTCAATTAGCCTTATTTTTGAACTTTATCTTTCTTCTAAATTTGATTGATGGCTGGCAGAGCCAACACAAATTTATTGAGTCTTAAATTAAGAGCTGTCTATTAAATCTATCAGAAAAATTACCTCTTACCACAAGCCTAATGATAATGTGAGCTTACAAGCAGAAAGCTCATGGGCCTCTGGAGTGCTGACGTTGAAAATCAAGTAGAAATATAATTCCATATTCTTCTAATCAGAGATCAAGACATCACAGATTCAGAGTTGTAAGCAAACTTTAGAGTTCATCTAGTTTAGTGTTCATATTTTATAGATGAAAAAACTTAGGGAGAGAGTTACTTGTTGAAGGTCACACAGTGATATGGCAGCATTCAAAACTAGATCCTTACCACCAAATCTGGTTTAGGATTTTTGGTCTTTTGTCAGAACTAAATTTCCTATGGGAAAAGAAGAAAAAGATCTCATTTACAACTCCTAGCATATTGTTACCACCAAATTCAATATTTGCTGATTGGCAATTAAATTTAAGATTTAGCCTTAGTCCAATGTTTTAAAAAATGGCACCAATTTTATAGTATCTTATCAATTGAGACATCTGTAACTTCTCCAATTAGTGATGATTTTCTTAGCTAAAAAAGATTTTTATTGATATCTTATGATTTTTATTCCACTTTCATCTTTCCTCATTTGTGTTTGTAATCCTAGTGCTTAACATGCCTAGTGCAAGTATGTAATAAATCAGTAATAAATGCTTATTAATGGGTGTATTGACTCATTTCCTTTCTAGCTCTCAGGAGTTCTAAAACTCTTTTGTGAAATGGAGCCCTTTGGCAATGTGGTGAAACTTATGTCAGAAAAACATTTTTAAATGCATAAAATCACACACAAAGGAAACCAATTATATTGAAATGTAGTCACAAAAATATTTTTCAGAAAACAAGTTCATGTACCTTATGTTAAAAACTCTTGCTCTAGATTTATGCTTTTAAGTCATGTAACATCTTTAATATTCGGTGGTTTTTTTCCTATGTAAAAGTGTATGATGATACTCACACTAACTCTTTCACAGGTTTATTAGGCTGAAAATGTTTAGTAACTATAAGTTAATACAAGTGTTTTTTAACTGTAAGAAAAAACATTATCACCATCATGGTGGTTGGCAACTAGCATACCTGAAAAAAAGAAAGAAAAAAAAAGAAAAAAAACACAAATATAATTAAATCATCTTCATCTTAACCTTAATGAAAGCAAAAGGTGAGTATATATTATATAGGAAAAAACAGATAGATAAGGCTATCAAAATTATGATAATGTGGAGATAGTGTTCAGAGATAGAGACATGCAAAGACCAATCAATGTCTGCAGCTTTTCTTTGTTAGTTTTTATCAGGTGTGACGTTATTTTCCATATATATTTATATCCCTTTACTTAATAGGTGAGTGGGTTTAAAAGTCATTTAGTCCAAACTGAGGTGCAAAGAGGTTAAAGGACTCATCCAAGATCATGCAAGTAGTAAGAAGCAGAAAGTGGATTTGAATTGAAGTCCTTAGATTCAGATTCCAAATTCGTTTTTTTTTTAATTTTTTTTTTTACTCTATGTCATATGCCTTAATTAAAAAAGCTAAGTTTTTCTATTATATCCCAGGTCATTGCCAGTTGTCTTGGCTTTTGTCTTGTCACTGGACTTAGATGATTTTGGAGGAGAGAGTGAGGCTGAAAACTTTGCATGGCTCTCACAAGAGTCAAGACTTTATCCTGTGAGGTCATTGGTCCTCTGAAAATAAGGGATGGACAACAACAATAATTTATCAACTAAATGAAAAGCCAGTTTATCTCTTTACCTCTAATGTGGGGATAAAAAGCTATGAATACTAAATTTGAATAGGGGAGTGAGAAAATAAAAATTGTTCTTTTTTCCCCAAAATTGATTTTATTTGAAGAAACAGAATAAGTAAAAAGAAAAACCGAAAAGAAATACAAAACAAAATAAAACAAAACAAAAGGGAACATTATTATATGCCCAGCAGAAACATAAGGGAATGTATGACAACGAATATCAGTTTAAGAAAGTGTATAAATAATAGTAGAAAAAATTATGTTCATGAGGGTCTGTCTTTACTTCCTTGTAAAGTCTTCTTTTCTTCTCTGTTGTACACCTTTTTTACTTTATTCTTTTTCCTCCTTTCAACCCTCCCCACCCCAAGCAGGCTATAATTAAGAAAGGATATATATATATATATATATATATATATATATATATATGTGTGTGTGTGTGTATATATATACATATGCACATATATACATACACACACATAAAAACACATATATCTCCCTTTTATTGCCCTATTCCTGCTGACTCTTTCATTAAATTCTACTCCATAACCTGGTTTACTATTACTTAACCTCCTCCCACCCAGAGATCCCCCTTGTCTTCTTCCCTCACCCTTTGTTTTCCCATGCATCTATCCCTCTCCCCTTATTTCCTTATACATTTTGGAGGGTGCCATCCCCTTCAAGGTATATATGTAGTGTTGCCTATTGAACCCATTACTGAGGTGAGTAGATTTTCAGAACTATGAGCCTTCCTCCCCCCTTATGATGTATTGTTGATGTAAATCTAAAACATAAATTATATATTTCCCATGTAAAAAAATAAAAATTTGTCCCTGTGTAACAGTTTGTTCATGTCAACATTCCTTAAATTGACAGTTTCTTAAAACTGATCTTTGATATTGGCTCTTACATGTTAAATCTTTGGTTAAGTTCAGGTTTTGTTGATAGAAAGTCCTGAAAATCTGCGAGCTCATTGAATGTCCTTTTTTTCTCATTGAAAATTATAGATAATTTTACTGGATATGATATTTTTGGTCACAGGTCTAGTTTTTTTCTTGTCTGTAGATATGAATCCAATTCCTGTGATCTTTTATTAGCTGCTGATAAGTCTTGTACAATTCTAATTGTAGTTCCAGTGTATTTGAATTGTTATTTTTCTTGTTTCTTGTAAAATTTTTTCTTTGACCTGGGGGTTTTAAAATTTGGCAATAATATTCCTGGTTTTTTTTTTCCATAAAGGATCTTTTTGAGATGGTGATTGCTGAATTTTTTCTATTTCTATTTTCCTCTAATGTTCCATTGTTGAGGGGTAAGGATACCCTAACAGAGACGGGGGTCCCTAGACTGAATTTGCAGTCATATTCTGCAAGCAAGGTTTTTAGCAAAATGAGTTTATTTCACTGAGAAACTCTGTCCCTCAGTGGGCCACTTCCTGATTAGGAAGATAGCAAAGTTTGGGGTACAGATCTTGTTTTTTATTTAGCCTTTTATGGTTTGGGGTTACGAAGTGATTAGGGGCTAATTTCCAATTCAATAAGGGGTGGTGATTGTTTCCCAGACCAAAGTGATTCCCAGATCATTTGGAGGTGGGAGTTTCCTGTGGAAACCAAGAAGGAGGGTGGGAATGGGCTGTGATTCAGGAGGGAATAATTTTTAGGAATTTCCCCAGGCCAGGTGGCTCACTCTCCATAAAGATCAGGGGAAGACAGAGTTGGATTACATCACTACCACTCCAGGATAATTTTCTAGCATTATTTCCTGCATTTTTTTTAATCAAGGTTCTCTTTTTGGTCACAACTTTCTGACAGTCCAATTATTCTTATATTTTCTCTTTTTGATCTGTTCTCCAGATCTATTGTTCCTCTTATGAGATGTTTTACATTCTGTTCTATTATCTCATTCTTTATAATCTATTTTGTTATTTCTTGGTCTCTCATAGCTTCACTGGCTTCCCCTTGCCCAATTTTAATTTTCAAAGAGTGATTTTTATCTTTGAGACTGTACCTCCTTTTCTAATCAGTTAAATTTTTTATGATCTTATTTTTCTTGGATGGTTTTAAATTTTTTATTTAGTTTTTCCTCAATGTCTCTCATTAGATTTTCTGATTCTTTTTTTTTTTTTTGAGTTTTATAAATTCTCTCTGGGCAGGGAGCCATTTCACATTATTCTTTGGAGTAGAAACTTTTTTTTTCTAAAGTGTTCTCCTCTGAAGATGAATCCTGGTCTTCTCTGTTCCCACAATATGTTTCAATGGTGGGGTTCTTTCTTCTTTGCCAATTCACTTTTTAAAATAAAAGATATTAGTGTAAGCACCTCTAATCATGGGATGGGGGATGATGCCATAAACTTCCCTTTAGCTTTCTACTCTGACCAGGAACCCCAAACCAAGAGCTGCACCTTCCTGAAAGTGCCCACAGTCAGCAGTGCTCCTGCCTCGCTGCCTCTGCACTCATCAGATGCTGATTCCTTTTTGCCCAGGGCTGTGTCTAAACAGTACAGCAGGGCCTGGCATTCCCAATCAGCCAAGGTTCACTCTTGTTTCTGGGACTCAAATTGTTCTCAAGGAAAATGACTCTGGTATTTGTATGGAAAATGAGTTATAGTGGGTAGAACCTTGAGGCAGAGAAGTAGGAGACTATTGTAATAACCCAGACAAGCTGCTGCATGACCTGAACTAAGGATGTGTCTGCAAGAATAGACCAAAGGAGTCAGTTATAAGTGATGTTGTGGAGGTAGAAACAGCAAAAATTGATGATTGACTTAGATCCTAGAAAATAATACATATAAAAACAACACTAATAATAGAAGTCAAGTATAAAGATATCGTGTGTCATTTGTTTTGACCTTTGGAAACTTTTTTTGGCCTAGTTTTTGTCAGTGTTTACATGGCTGATTGATTGCCAGATAAAATGACTTCTTGGCACTGTGGTGAGTTGGACTTAAAGAAACAGAATTCAAAGCTTGCCTGTGGTTTTTGTGTGAACTTGGACAAATCATTTTTCCCTTTGAGTTTCATTTTAAAATGGGGAAATAATAACCATAATACTCACCTCATAGGGTGAAGTTCAAGTGAGATAATATGTGCACAGTATTAGATAAATGTTGGTTATTATAAAATGATGGCATTTTAAGGTAAAAAGGTAGGAAAAAATGAAACCTTCCTCCCAGCTTTAGCTATTTAAAAAGTGCTGAAGATTCTCATCTCCTCAACATCTAAGCATTTGACTAAGTTGTTTTGTCCCAAAACAATCTCCACAAAGCAGAATGATGACAAATGATTGCAATAATTTGGAATGTAAGATAGAGCTAATCAAGTCAGAATATTAGACATGTTGTAGATTTCCTCTTTTTATTTCACCCTTAAATATATATTTTTAATTCTGTATCTGTCATGTTAACAAAGGAGAATGAGAATTTCCATAAATGTCAGCACTGATGTTCTAAATGTATAGTAAAGCTCAGTGGAGATCACCTTGCTTTGCTCTAAAATTCTTTGAAATAAAACCAAAAAGAACAAAATATCCTGTGGTCTTATTTCATGAGTCAGGCAATGAGGAATTGAAAAGGGAGAAAGGAAATTCTAATTTTACATAGTCTTCATAGCATCAGAAAATCATAGAATTAGAAGGAAATGTACAAGTTATTTAGTTCTGAGTGGAAAGAGGAAACCATGAAAACTTTCACATACATAATCTGGTATAGATAATGCATAAAATGGAGATAGTGCTTCAAAATTTAGCCAGGCCAATTTCAGCCTCAGCAGACAGGCCTAAGTTTCTTATTCCTGTAAATCATGTGATCTAGGGAAATTAGATCTCTTCCTTCCTTGTTCTGCTAACAGCCACCTTAACATTAGAAGTCTCTTATAAGGTAACGCTATGATTTGTGTTAGGATTGGGTAAGAGATGTTTCCTTATTTATAGCTAGAATGTGAAACCATCCTCTCTGACCATTCAGCGTGGAAGTCCAGCCTTTGGAGTGTTTCTTAGATTTGTTTATATTAGGGTATATAACCTCCTGTACCCTGTCTCTTGTCATTGCCATCCTGGTGGTGGGAAAGCCCAATTCTTACAAGACATAATCAAATAAATGCTTCTGTTTTCTACCTTGAGAAATCTTTGTCTTTAATTGAGTCAGTCGTCTTCTGACTTACAGAGTTTAAATCTTACCTGAACATGACTAGGAAACAACTTTCTTAGCAACTAGGCTGAATTGGACAGCTCTTCATCTAATAATATCTGGTTTCATTGCAGTTCCATTCTTTGTCTCCAAGTTAACCATAATTGACTTATATGAAGGCATTTTTTCAAGTTATTAATTTTATCTTTATTATAATTAATAAGCTTCTGACTCTATTGTTATGCTCTTGGGATAAATTCTCTTGTACTGAATTTGCAACACTATCCTCAAAGTTCATGTGGACTTCAAAGAGAATTCTGTGCCCCTGAGGGAACCTGCTTCTAAAGAGAATAGGAGTAGAATTGCAAAAAAAATCTCAAAAACTTAATTTGAAAGGGACTTAAGGGGCCATCTAGCTAAGCCTTTACCTAAAAAATAATTCACTTTATTGAATCTCTGACAAGAGATTATCTATATTTGCATGAAATATCTAGATATGGGGAAACCACTGTCTGTAAAAGCAGTCTACAACAATTGGGGATGATTTCAATTGCTAGGGATGGTTTTCTGGCTCTTCCCTCTATCTCAATCCTATCATCAAGTTTAAATCTATCTTATTGTCCTGGGAAACTAAAGAAGAAGAGAACAGTCCCTTTTCAGGATGACAGAATCATAGATTAAAAGCCAAAAGAGACATTCTAAGCTTTTTAGTCTAACCCCTTGATTTTGTATATGGTAAATACTGGGGACTAGAACCAGTGAAATTATTTGCTTAAAATTAGATGAGTGGCAATGTTGAAATGAAAACTAAGGATCTTGAAGATAGTTCTAATTATGCCCCTCCTCCATTCTTTCCTTAGTCCTAGAAACCATAAAATCACGACACACTCTCCAGGACAATTCTTTCAATTCCCACTTCCTTGGCTAGGCTGGATCTCCGGAGAGTGATTGACCACTTCTTCCTTCAAACTCTTAGGGATGATCATAAGGATGTCAGGTTTCTTGTACTGTTGCTCATAAGTCCCCATTCTGTAAGATCCCCATTGATTAGCAGTCAGACTTACTTCACTCTTTGAAAAGGTTTAAAAAAGGTTTTCACTATCCCAAACTGGGACCCATTTTCCCCTGGTACACAAAGATTCCTTGGAATAGTAAAATCAGGATTAATGTATAAAGGTAAGTGAGACATACATTTAGCAAAGATCATGTAAAAAGATATTTCCAAGTCCTGGTACCACTGACATATTGTACCAAAGATTTCAGGGACACTACTTCAACTGCCTCTTCTCTAGGGTGACTATCCTCTTTGTATCTCTCCATGTATGTCTTTATCCATATCTATAGGTATATTTGTGTTCTTGGCTGAATATGTTGTCTCCTATTGGTTCCCTCTCTCAATGACATAGTGATGAAAAAGCAGAGGCAGAAGATAGTAGGGGAAGAGAGAGAGAAAGAGAGAGAGAGAGAGAAAGAGAGAGAGAGAGAGAGAGAGAGAGAGAGAGAGAGAGAGAGAGAGA
>JAJPUD010013515.1:5864-19101 GCA_023553655.1 Myrmecobius fasciatus
GGACTGAGCGGAGGCCGGGCCCCGCCCTACAAGGGACCCCGGAGGTGGGCGCTGCCTTGGAAGACGCCTCCCCTTGGGGCACCCTGGTCCAACTCCCAGGGGTCCCGTCCTCTGAGGGATACCAAAGTCCCTGGCTCCTACCTTCTGAGGCAGCCGCCCCCCCTTCCCCAGGACTCTAGTAAAAGTCCCCCGCCCCGCCCTCTGGCAGATCCAGACTCCTCCTGCCCCGAGGAGCCCCCAAGATTCTGAGAAGCAACCCCGGGCGTTTGAGGGACCTTAGCTGCTAAAGCACTTGCGTCCCATCCCTAGAGCCAGCCTCTGAAGGAGGCTGGCAACGGAAGTGAGAACCCCTGAGCCCTCCGCAGGACCCCGCAGACAGACCAGGTCATTGCCTTGTGAGGCAGCCGGGGCCAGTGAATGACCCTCTGAGGGTGCCCCTGTAGCTGAGACCCGAATCCTTCCGCCCCCGGCTCAGAAGCAGCTCCCCCGAGACTGAGTTGTGGGCCCCGCAGGGATCGAGCTCCAAACCCCTAGATACAAGCCTCCAAGGAAGCCCGGCGTCCATGCATTCCTGAAGGAGGCGGTCTTCTGAGCAGCCTGAACACCCAACCAAGGAAGCCTGGCTGGATCACTGTCTCTGAGTCCCCAGATCAGGGGGGTGAGCCACCCCTTCTGTCCCTCTTAGGGACCCCAGGATCCTGGCTAAGTGCTCCGTGTGGGATCAGTTTCAGTCCGCGCTGCCGACCTTGGGTCTGGACTCGGGCTGTCCATGGTATTGACGGACCACGCAGCCAGACTTCTAGACTAATGCCTTAAGGGACCCCGAAATCTGGCCCATGCCCCCAGGGCCTTAACAAGCACCCCCAAATGCCCGCTCCTAATTAAGGCACGGTCTGCACTATATATAGCCTTTCAGATCTCGGTAGGGGAAGCTCGGACGCCTGAGTTCCACTTCCCTACCTCGTGCCCCCCTTACCCCCCCCATGGCCTAGCCAGCGGCCTAATGCACTTGGGGATTAAATATTTATGAGTCCGTCTGTAGCTCTCGCCTCGGGATGGGGCCGGGGAGCGGCCGCGTGGGTGGACTCCGCGGGTCCAGCCTTCCGGGAGCATCCTCTCAGAGCTCGCCCCCTTCCCAAGCCCTCAGTCTGTCCGGGGCCTCGTCTCGGTGTCTCTGCGCCTAGGATCTGTGTTTTGCAGCCCAGGCTGCCAATGGACTCCTCCGGAGCTTCCTCTGTCTCTCCCCATCTCTCTCTTCCATATATTTAGAGGCAGCTTAGGAGTCTCAGTGGGGAGAGCCCCAGACTCTGGAGGACCCGAGTTCAAACGCGACGTCAGACACTTAAGTGGACCTGAGCAAATCCCAACCCCTTCTTCCTCAGTTTCCTCAACTGTAATGACTTTACAGTTGAGGAAACAGGATACAGGATAATAATAGCACCTACGGGGCCAGGCCTGTGAAGATCACATAACATAATTTAGCACAGTGCCTGGCACATAGTAGGCGCTTAATAAAGCCTTCCTTCCTTCCTGTCTCCCGCCCACATATCTAGCTCTTTCTCTGTCCAGGCAGACAGTGGGTGTCCCCGGAGCCGACGCTGGCACAATCCCGAGCAGGGAAGAAGGGGACCCAAGCGCCACCTGGCGCCCACCAGGTCCGAGGGCGGAGGAGGCGGGGGCCGTCTGTGTTTCTCGAAGGAAGTCCCTTAAGCGAAGGTGGGGGAGAAGGGGAGGCTACCCCCGGAGCCGGAGGATACTTCTGCCTGCGGGAAGGAACTCCCGAATCCTCGAGGGCTAAGCTCTAGGGATGGGGTAGCCTGGACCCGGCGGGCTCCCAGACAGGGGAAGTGTGGAAAGGGGGGAGGGGCGCGGCAGATGGCTAACGGGAGGAGGGGAGAGGGAAGCTGACCGCAGCCACCCTCAGCCGCTGCTCCCGCTCACGCCTTTGCCATGGAGACGCGGAAAGGGAAAAAAACCCCGGGCCTGGAGCTCCGCCCAATAGGCTCCCCTTTGGCGCTGACTCGGGCGTGGCCAGCAGCCTCTTCCTCCCACCAACCTGTGGCAGGTACCTCCCGGGAGCACCAGGGCGGACTACAACTCCCAGCAGCCTCCGAGGCCCAGGAGGGGGCTCCCTCGGCAAAAGTGGCCCGGGGCGCTCCTGGGACTTGTAGTCCCAGTCCTTGCTGACCGCGGGGGGACCACTGATGGACCCCGACTTGCTGACATATTATAGCCAGGCCTGTTTTGGGAGTCAGGAGTCCCTGCACCCACCTCCGGAACCCAGGGAGCGGGAAGGTGGCTGAGCATCCCTAGGTGCCAGGAGAATGCCGGGGACTAGTCCTGGGACACCCTTCTCGGATCTTCCTCCCCAGAACCTTCCGGGGCTGCCTAATAGTTACCCGGGTTTTACTCGAAAGGAAACTTGCCTCAAGCTACACAACTGCCTTAGAGTCCCTGTTTGGTGCAAACCCAGGCTCTGACCCCAGATCTTTGTTTTCTGCACTTTGTTCCGTCCCTGGGTCACTGTGCCTTCAATCTTGGGTCCCATGGTTTTAAGATGAACTAGAGGGTCCCAGAACAGGCCATCGGGAGGTGGAAGGGCCTTGAGATCACAGCCCAGGGGCCCATATATAGGCTGGGCTTCCTGTGGAAGAGATTAGGTTGCTCTGTGGCCCCCAAAAGCTTAAGTAAGGTTGGGGAGGGCAAAGGAGATGTGCAAAGAGACCCAATCGGCTGGGTACCTGGGCAATGCCCCAAAAGGCAACGGGCAGGAACCAGCTGGAGGGGTCCCTTGAAGGCAAGGAGGGTGGAGAGGAAATCCTGGCTCTGCTGGTGTTTGTCACCCTTGTTTGTTTGTCCTTCCTTCTCCAAGAGGAACACATCAGGGAGGCCGTGAATTTGGATCGAAGTGAGGGAGGTCTGGGCAAAGTCACCTGCCTCACTTTCCCCTCCAGAACCATTTGGACCCAGGACCCAGATCCACATCAGGCCCACAGGAGATGGCTCTGGAGGCAATGGGAGACCTCGGCCTTTTTAAGCTAAAGTCTTCAACAGGTCAACTGAAGCTGCGTTCATTTGGTGATTAAGGCGAGATAGCAATTGAGACAGAGAATCTCCTCTTTCATCTATCAAAAATAATCCTAGGGGCAGCTAGGTGGTGCAGTGGATGGAGCACCAGCCCTGGAGTCAGGAGGACTTGAGTTCAAATCTGGTCTCAGACACTTAACACTTCCTAGCTGTGTGACCCTGGGCAAGTCACTTAACCCCAATCGCCTCAGCAATAATAATAATAATAAAATAAAAAATGAAATAAACCTAACAAATACATCTAGGAGGGGACGACCCTCAGGGTTTCTGGCCAAAGCAGAAATCACTGCTTTTTACATTCAATCTAAGTCAAACATGGACTAAATGGGGCCTGGCCTGGGACCCAGTGGTGGGCAGCCAATAGTTAAAGGCACAATAAACCCCCTAAAGGACCCCTTTTCCTGATCTCTTCCAAGTGGGTCCTACTGTGAGGCCATAACTGCTCCCCCTCGAGTCCTCCTGGCCAGTTCAGAGTTCCAATTTTAACTGCACCATTTATCATGGACAATGTGGCCCCAAGACTTCCCTCCTCCAAAACCGAGGGGATAAAACAAATGGAGGATCAGGATGGGTCCTGCCAAACTGGAATGGTCTGGACAGGAGGTCCAGTCTCTGGGGAACCTCAAGCTCTCCAACCTGCCTCTTTCCCATTACTTGGAGGTTTTAGTTTTGGGGGAGAGGGGAAGAGCAATTAAAATTAGAGCTCCCACCCAGACTGATTTTTAAAATTATTATTATTAAAGCCTTCTTTCCCACTACTTGGGGTCCTTTGGAGATTTTGATTTTGGGAGAGAGGGGAAGAACAATTACAATTAGAGCCCCCACCCAGACTGATTTTTTTTTATTATTAAAGATTTTTATTTTCAAAACATATGCACAGATTCTTTTTAACATTCACGCTTGCAAAACCTTGTGTCCAAATTAATTTTTATTTATTTTTTTATTTACTTTTTGCGGACGTAATTGGGGTTAAGTGACTTGGCCAGGGAAGTGGTAAGTGTCCAAAGTCAAATTTGAACTCAGGTCTTCCTGACTTCAGGGCTGGTGCTCTATCCACTGCACCACCTAGCTGTCCCCAAATTGATTTTTAAAGAAAAAAAATGAAATAAAGAAAATTCAACTAAGTTCAACACATTTTTATTAAACATTTCCTGTGTGAGACATTGGGGTAACCAAATAGTCCCTGCCCTCCAGGAGCTTGCAATCTACTAATCCACGCCACCGCTACCCCCCAGTTCCCATAAGAAACAGGTTCCACACATAAATGGCGCCTGTCTACGCCAGGCAGGGAAGGGGAGAAGGCTAAGAAGGTCGGGACCCCTGCTTCTTTCTAGGGTTCTAAGTTTGGGCAGACTGCCCAGCTGGAAGCAGGGGGGCTCTGGAAGAAGGCAGGTTATGGGCTGGGGAGGAAGAGCAGGGCTCCTTGGCGCTAAGAGAAAGGCAGCGCTGCAGTCAGCGGGGAGCAGGACTCCTGTGGCTCTGGAGAAATGGTCAGGGCTTGGAGACGGGCCCAAGCTCGAGAACGTGCGGCGGGGGAAAGGCAAGGACCCAACAGCGCCTCGGCCTGGGCGATGCGACGGGCAAAGCGGCTGCGATCGCGTGCTAGCTGCTCCCATGGCCCCCGGCGGGCAGCACGGGCGGGACCTGCCCACACCACCAGGAGGTGAAGGCCCACCGTGCTGGAGAATCGCACCTGGAAGGATGGCATGAGACAAATAAGAGGGGGCTCCTGACCCCCCATCTCCCAACCTTGAACTTATGATCCCTCCCCTGCGTAGGAAGAAACTGGCCTAGAGAGCTCAGGGGCTTCTGCAGAATCACAGAAGTGGGGGGGAAGGAAGGAATAAGCATTTATTAGGCACCTACTGTGTACCAAGTGTTGCAAATACTTAGTAAATAAAGCAGCTTCAGAGCCCCCTCTCTGAATCCCACCCGTAACCTGCTGAGCTCATTTTACACAGACAGGCTGAACAGCCTAGGGGACAGATCACTCAGGAGGTCCTGAGTTCAAATCCCACTCGGTGTGTGGAAGCAGGGGCAAGTCCTTAACTCCCTGGGCCTCAGTGACTACCTCGGGCTGGACTGAACCAAAGGGACAACGTAGCTAGCTCTGACCTGCACCCGGCCTCCCTTCTGAAGTGAGCCAACACCCGGACCTCTCCTCACCTTCCTTCCCTGAGGGGGCTCAGGCTCTGGCTCCACAGGGGTCCCTCGGGGCCTCAGGCGCCTCCTCAGCCTCTGGGGGAGCTGGACTGAGGGCCAGGGGCGGGGCAGCACAGCACCAGCAGCGAAGATGGACACGAGGAAGTCCTGCAGCCCAGAGTCCTCTCTGCCCACAGGCTCTGCTTTAGCATCTTCCTCATCGTCATCCTCACCGGGCCTGTAGGCCCAGGCTCGGAGCAGGGGGCTGCTGAGCACAGGAGGAGACTGGCTTCCTGGTCCTTCTTCCCCACTGGACACATCTTCTTCCTCATCTTCCTCCTCACCTGGTCTATAGGCCCAGGCCCGCAGCAGGGGGCTGCTGAGTACAGGAGGAGGCTGTTTCCCTTGTCCTCCATCTTCCCCATCAAACACATCTTCCTCATCTCCATCCTCATCCTCATCTCCTTCTTCCTCACTGGACACATCTTCCTCATCCTCTTCCTCACCAGGTCTATAGGCCCAGGCCCGCAGCAGGGGGTTGCTGAGCACAGGGGGAAGCTGGCTTCCTGGTCCTTCTTCCTCACTGAACACATCTTCCTCATCTTCATCTTGTTCCCCATTGGGCACATCTTCCTCTTCCTCATCTTCATCTTGTTCCCCATTAGACACATCTTCCTCATCCTCATCTTCCTCCTCACCAGGCCTACAGGCCCAGGCCCAGAGCAGAGGGCTGCTGAGCACAGGGCGGGGCTGTTTCCCTGGTCCTCCATCTTCCTCATCCTCATCTCCTTCTCCCCCATTGGACACATCTTCCTCATCCTCACTAGGCCTGGAGTCCCAGGCCCGCAGCAGGGGGCCGTGGAGCATGGGGGGAGGCTGGCTGCCGGCTCCTCCTTCTTCAGCCTCCCCCCACCACCTGTTTGCCTCTTCTCTGAGCTGCCCAGCCAGAGCCACCGGCCCTTGAGGGCCGCCGCCCAGCCAGGAAGGGGGGCCGTGCCCAGTGGAGCCCGGGGCCTCGGGCATGATATCGCCCCCCACCTCTTCTCCGTCCTTCAGCCTGCTTTCAGGGCAGGGGGCCCTGAGTACCACGGGGAGGCCAGGAGCTGCTCCCTCCTCCACAGGTCCCCGGTCTTGCTGGGCGGGGCCGGCGGGCCCACTGCCAAGCTTTTCTCTCCCGGTGGCTCCGTCCTGGACCTTCTGTCCTGCACCCCCGTGACCAGCTGGCCCTTCAGCTTCTTCATGGCCCCCTCTCCTGGCTTGTCCCCCGGCCCAGGGCAGGGGGCTGGAGCTGGGCTGAGCGGCTCCACCTTCAGGTTGCGGGGCCGGGACCACGGGGCCCTCCTCCGCCTCGGTTCTGGCTCCGGGGTTCCCAAGCTTTCCACCCGGGCTGGGCTGAGGCTGGAGTTCCGCCCTCCCCAGCTGGGCCCAGGCCCAGGCCAGGAGGAACTGCAGGCCCGAGAGAAGGCTGCTCTTGAGGGAGTGCCCCAGGGGGACTCCAGGGAGGTCTCCCAGGTGAGGGCTGGGCTGCAAGAGGGGACAAGCAGGCTAGATGAGATTTGTGTTGGGCTGGAAGCCGAGCCTTTGGCAGATCCGGGCTTCGGACCTGCCCCGTTTCCCTCAGGAACCCACTTCCTGGGCCTCGCCCCATTCCTCCCGGCCCTAATCACTCTCAGCCGGCCACCTCTCACCCAGCAGCAGGCTTCAAGAGCCACCTACAAGACAGCCGGGGACCAAAGGCCACAGCCGGCACCGGGCCTGGAGCCAGCAAGCTCCGAGTTCAAGTCTCACTCAGCCAGCTGGGAGACCTTGCGCAAGTCACCCGGCCTCTGCTTACCATAAAATACAAACAGCACTCACTGCCAGAGCTGGGATGGTGTCTGTAAAGCCCCAGCAACCCCAGTAATCCTTCCCTCTCTCTAAGGGCCCCTAAGGGGACCACGAGCCCCTGGACCCTTCTGGTCCTCGAGTCCCCTATGCCTGTCTGCTCTGGGGCTCCCAGTGCCCCGTCCCTGTCCAAACCTACCCCCTCAGAAGTCCCAGCCCCCCTTCTTGTGTTGTCTGTCCCCTGGAGATCTTCATCCCCTCTCCATTCAGTCCCCCTGAGACCCTGGTGCCCCCTATCTGGCTCATCCCCCAGGCCTGGCACTCCCTCCCTGTCCTGCCCCCAGGGTGGCATCCTTTCTTTGTCCCCTCCCTGTCCCATCCTCTCCTGAGTGTCCCTCTGTCTTCTCCCCTCCCCCCTCCACCAGGGGCCCTCGGCACCCCTTCCTTGCCCCCCCCTCCCCGGCGCCCCTTTCTTGTCCTGTCTCCCTCCTCGGGTACCTCGGGCCCCTCCCCTGTCACGTCCCCTTCAGAGTGTCCCTCTGTCCTGTCTGTCCCCCCGCCCCGGGACCTCGGCGCCCCTTCCTTGTCCCTGTCCCACCCCTCGGGTACCTCGGCGCCCCCGCCCCGTCCTCCCCTCCGGCTCTCTCCCCGTCAGGACTCACCGGGGCAGGGCTGGGCGTCATCCCGGGGGCAGACCGGGCGTCCACGGGCACGGGGGTGTCCAGGGCGGGCTCGGGTTAGGGCTCATCTTGGTCGGCCCGAAGGCTGGGCGTGCGCTTCCGTCTGGGATCTCCTGGATCTCGGCTCTCTTCACGGTACACTCTGAGGTCGGCTTAGCTGTGGCCAGAGCGCGGCGCGCAGGCTCTTTTGTAGGACGCGCTGACGTCACGGAGCGGAGTTTCCCGGAGAGGGGCGGCGCGGGGGAAAGGGAAAAACGCGCTGACGTCACCCCCTCCGGAGCTCAGTTTCCAGAGCTTGAATCAGCTCCGATCCTCCTGGGCCCGGAGAGCTCCGGGAGCTGACGTCACGCGAGGGGCGGGGCGACCGGCCGCTCGGTGATGTCATGGTCCCGTGCTTGGGGATCCCGAGCCCGGGAGGTGATTCAGGGGTCTGGAACCTCCGAGATCCGTCCGGAGCAGCCCCGCCCTTCCTTTGGATCCCGGCTCTGGCGCCCAGCCCCGCGTCACCCTGAGGTGATGAGTCTGCTGCCCAAACCACTGTCCGAAAGCGATGGCTCGGGCCTAGTGCAGAGCCCTGGGGCCCTTCCCTGGAGACCACCTTCCTCGCGGGGGCCCCTGCGCGCGGGATTCCCTCCGAGCTCTGCCAACTGTCCCCTCGGTGACCGCTGGAGCCTCAGTTTCCTCTCGTGAGAAGAGGTGGGGGCGGAGCCCTTCTCCGAGAGCCTCTAATCCCTCTGATCCCAGAATGGCGCAGCTCAGCGCCCAAGCTCGTGGCTGGGCCGGTATAACCTCCTCATCCAGCCGGTCGCTCCGGCAGTCAGTCAACAATCTCGGACCACAGGACGGCCTAGTGGCCCAGCCTAGTCCTGCGCCCCGCAGCCAGCCCCCCAAGCCCCTGACCCCTACCAGCCCCGCTGGGAGCTTCCTTTCTGCGAGCCCCGGGCCGGGGCTCCCATTCCCTTTCCTCTCGGGGACCCAGGAGGCTTGTCACTCCCCGGCAGCTGTGGGGGCCGCGGAGTCGTGGGGTCAGGTTAGGGGGAGGGGCCGGCCAGAGGGAGGGAAGAGCGTGGGTGGAGGACTTGAGGAACCCGGGAGAGATGCAGAGCAACTGGAGAGAAAGGGAGAGGTCGGGCCAGCAAGGGGACAGACACCCAGGGAGGAGAGGAGACTGACGGCGAAGTCCGGGCTGGCCCAGAGAGAACCAGACTGAAACGGGGGGACTGAGGGGGGGCAAAAAGAGAGAGGAGGAGGAGGAGGAGAAGGAGAGTCAGAGGGACAGAGGAGGGAGGGAGAGAGGAAGAAACAGAAGAGAGCGAGAGAGGAAGGAAAGGAGGAAGGAAGAGAGAAAGAGAAGAAGGGAGGGAGGGAGGAAGAGAAAAAAGAAAGGAGAAGAGAGGGAGGGAGGAAGAGAAAGAAAAAGGAATGAGGAAGGGAGGAAGAGAGAAAGAGACGGGAGGGAGAGAGGAAGAGGCAGAGAGAAGAGAGTGAGAGAGGAAGGAAGAGGCAGAAGAAAGAAAGGAGAGAGAAGAGAGGGAGGGAGGGAGGAAGAGCGGGAGAGAGGAAGAAAAAGAAGGAAAGAAGGAGGAAGGAAGAGAGAAAGAGAAAAAGAGAGGGAGGGAGGAAGGAAGGAAGAAAAGAAAGGAGAGAGAAGAGAGGGAGGGAGGAAGAGAGAAAAGAGAAAGGAGAAGAGAGGGAGGGAGGAAGAAAAAGAAGAAGGAAAGGGAGGAAGGAAGAGAGAAAGAAGAAAGGAGGGAGGGAGGAAGAGAGAAAAGAGCGGGAGGGAGGAAGAGAGGAGGGAGGGAGGAAGACAGCAAAGAGAAAGGAGAGAGAAGAGAGGGAGGGAGGGAGGGAGAGAAAGAAGGAAAGGAAGGAAAGAGTGAGGGAGGAAGAGACAGAGAAGAAAGAGAGGAGAGAGAAAAGGGGGAGGGGAGCCAGAGAGGAGGAAGGGACAAAAGAGATAGAGAAACAGAGAGAGAACAAGAAGAAAGGGAAGAAGGAAGGGGAGAGAAAAGGGGGAGGGGAGCCAGAGAGGAAGAAGGGACAAAAGAGATAGGGAAACAGAGAGAGAACAAGAAGAAAGGGAAGAAGGAAGGGGAGAGAGATGAGGAATAGAGAAACTAGGGAAGAAAGAGACAAATGAATCAGGAAAACAGGAAGAGACGGTGACAGACGGACAGACACAGAGAGCTGGAGAAACAAACGGGGAGGGACAGAAAGAGGGGAGACAGAGGGACAGAAAGAGGGGAGACAGAGGGACAGAAAGAGGGGAAACAGGGACAGAAAGAGGGGAGACAGACTGAGGTTTGGAGGGACGGGTGCTCTGGGGGTCAGATCTCCCGTTTCCTTCATCTGGAGCCCCTGGTAAGTTTCTAGATTTGGGGACAGCAGGGGGGTCCCTTTCTTCATGGGGGGTGATAAGTTTGATCAGGACTGGGGGGGAGGGCTCAGGTTAGCAGAGCTGCCGAGCAGAGGGGTGGGAAGGCCCAAAGGGAGGGGCAGATTCTTGGCCCGGAGGGGGGTGGGCCGGGCATAAAGGGGCCTCTTTTCTCTGGGCTCCCCCCCCAGCAGCTGCCGCAGCCGCCCACCCCCTGGCACTGCCCCTCGGCATGTGGCAGGGGCCCAGGCCGCCCCCAGCCCCCATCCCCTGTCTCTCACACAAGGAGGCTTTTCTCCTCAGCCTCCCCACCGCGGGGGTCACTGACCCTGCCTGGGCTCCCCCCTCGGAACCTCCCTCGGGCCGGCATGGAGGCGGGCAGACCTCGCAGCAGCCTCAGCTTGGCCAGCAGCGTCTCCACTGTGTCCTCCATCAGCCTCAGCACCAAAGTGACCCACAGCTCCCCCTCCTCCCTGGGGAGGGGAGGGGTCCCGGGAGCGCCCCACCCTGGCAGTCCCCTGCTCCCATCCCCCCCAGCCTCTCCCTTCCAGACATGCCCTACCCTTGCAGCCCCCCTGCCTTTTCTCCTCTGGCACCAGGGCAGAGCCCCCCCCCCCCATTGGCCAGGGCTCCTGGGGCGAATGGAAGCCCCTGGAGGGCAGGCCCTGCCTCCCAGCACAGGGCCTGGCCCAGGGGAAGCCCTTGTCCTCCAGGCTCCCCACCCCCACCCCCCTTGTCCAGGACCCCAAGCAGGCCCTCCCCGGAGAGCAGAGCCACTCCCTGCAGCTGGCCCCGCCCCCAGGCCCCGCCCCAGGGAGCGGGAGGGGGAGGGGGAGGGCCAGGGCTGCCCCCTACAATGGAGCCTTTCAGGGCCTGAGGTTGTCCTGGGTCCCCAGACAGCCCCTGCCTGTGTCTCCTGCAGCCCCCCCGCGCGGTCAGCCGCGTCCATGCCTTTGGGAAAAGGGGGAGCTCCCTGCGCCGGGACCCCAACCTGCCTGTGCACATCCGGGGCTGGCTGCATAAGCAGGTACGCCCCCCTCTGCTCCTGCGCCTGCAGGGGAACCCCAGCCGCGGCTCCTTCCCCCGAGGTCACCCCCAGGCCTGCTGCCTCACCAGCTCTTCTCTGTGAGCCTCCGTGACTGTTTCCCTCCTCCCTGTCTCCCCATCGCCAGCCCATCACCTGGCACCTGCTCGGGTCTCGCTGGTGTCCCTGGCAGAACAGCAACTTATCCCTCTGTCCCTGTCCCCTTGTCCCTCTGTCCCAGTTTCTTTGTCCCTCTGTCCCAATCTCCTTGTCCCTCTGTCCCCCATCTCCTTGTCCCCTTGTCCCTCTGTCCCAGTTTATCCCTCTGACCCAATCTCCTTGTCCCTCTGTCCCTATCTCCTTGTCCCTTTGTCCCTGTCGCCTTGTCCCTCTGTCCCAATCTCCTTGTCCCTCTGTCCCTGTCCCCTTGTCCCTATTTCCCTTGTCCCTCTGTCCCTGTCCCCTTGTCCCTCTGTCCCTGTCCCCTTGTCCCTATTTCCCTTGTCCCTGTCCCCTTGTCCCTCTGTCCCTGTCCCCTTGTCCTTCTGTCCCAGTTTGTCCTTCTGTCCCAATCTCCTTGTCCCTCTGTCCCAATCTGCTTGTCCTTTTGTCCCTGTCCCCTTGTCCCTCTGTCCCAGTTTCTTTGTCCCTCTGTCCCCCATCTCCTTGTCCCCTTGTCCCTCTGTCCTCCCATCACCCCATCTCCTCCCTGTCTCCCCATCGCCAGTCCATCACCTGGCACCTGCTCGGGTCTTGCGTCCCCTGTCTCAGGGGCCTCTGGTCTCTCTCCCAGGACAGCTCCGGCCTCCGGCTGTGGAAGCGGCGCTGGTTTGTTCTGTCTGGCCACTGCCTCTTCTATTACAAGGGTCAGTGTCTAAGGGGTGGGTTGGGGTGGGGGTTAAGAGACCTTTGCCAGTGACCCCTGACCCTTGATCCCCTTGCAGACAGTCGGGAGGAGAGTGTCCTGGGCAGTGTTCCTCTCCCCAGCTACACTGTCCGTCCAGACGGCCCTGGGGCCCCCCGAGGGCGCCGCTACACTTTCACTGTGAGTTAGAGAGTACCCTGGGGTCCCCCAAAAAGCCCTCTGGAACCCTGATATCCACTGCTCCAGCCCCTGGTGCCCCCTGCCCCTCCACCTACCTCTTGTTCTCTCTGTAATCTCTCCCACCACCACCATATACACAGGGACTGTGCCAAGGATGCCCAGTGCTCAGTTTGGGGCCTGGCAAAGAGCACCAGACTCCCCTCCCTGCCAACTGCTCCCCTTCTGATCCAGCAGTCCTTTCCCTGAACATTGTGCCCCCCTCTGGGTGCCCGTTTCCCTCCCCAGGCCGAGCACCCTGGCATGAGGACCTACGTCCTGGCTGCTGATACTGTGGAGGACCTTCGAGGGTGGCTGCGGGCGCTGGGTCGTGCCACCCGAGCCGAAGGGGATGACTAGTAAGTGGGGGCAGGATTGTCGCCACCCGGACCCCAGCTGCTCCACGGCTCTGTCCCACTGGGCCCTCGCAAAATAGAAAGCTCGTCCGAGACTTGTCTTGTTGTTCAGAAGGGGAAACCGAGGCAGATAGAGTGAAGTGACTGGCCTTAGAACTCAGGTCTTTGGGACTCCAGGAAGTACTATGCCACCTCGCTGCCCCGAGTCCGGGACCTAAAGCCACCTCAGAGGCCATCCCCTCCCACCCCCTCATCTTATAGAGGAAGAGACGGAGGTTCTGGAGGGTAATTACGGGCCCTGCCTAAAATCTCGGAGGCCGTAAGCTGAGAGGCCCCTCAGAGAGCGGCTGCCTGCAATGGGGCCGCTGGGCTCCGAGGCACGGGACATCTGAATCCCAATGCCATCTCTGAGACTTAACAGCCACATGACCCCGGGCGGGCCCTGCCAGCCTCGGTCTGAATGCACAAATGGAGAGCCCGACGTGGGCACTGACAGCGTGCCAGGTGCCGTGCCAAGCACAAGAAAGCTAGCCAGTCACAGCCCAGGGGAGCAGGCCCCGGTGGGAGAGGGGGGAGGGGTGTGTGGGTGACCAGTATTTGTGCATGGGGGGGATTGTGCACGTGTGTGTGGGAGTGTGTATTGTGCCCTAATGTGTCTGTATGGGGGGG
>JAJPUD010013516.1:0-13652 GCA_023553655.1 Myrmecobius fasciatus
ACACACACACACACACACACACACACACACACACACACACACACACCATATACTGTCATTTTGGTACCTATATAAATCCAAGAAAATACAGTGTGTAGCATGCTATTCTAAATAACTCATACTTCCTGTTGGTTGAATGAAATTATCTCAATTATATAGATACTGGTATTTTTTTTTTTTCAGTTGTTTATAGGTGTTGTGGTCCTTGGAGTATAAAATCATTTAAAAGATTTACTGAATTCATAGCCTTTTTATGATATGATAGTATGGAGGTATTGGAGGTTTTTTATATATGAAGGAGGCTATATATATATACTCAAAATGTTTGGGAACCACCATCCTCAGTTTCTCTGAATTTAAATGACTTGCCCAAGTCAGGCAGGTAAATAAGTAGTAAAATCAGAATTCCAACTTGTTTGCTGACTCTAAACCTACTAGGTTTTTCTCTCATCTCTGGAGCTCTTATTTATCTTTGTGTCTATTTCTGGTTCTAGCACCTCAGTGCCACTATCTAGTGGGTATTTAAATAAATGTTTACCTAATGAGTGAATAAGTAGAAGGCATCAGGATTTCCTAGGAGAGTTCATTTACATCTCAGACAGATTCCAGTTTAGTGCCTCATTCTCTTAGTACATCCTGCTTCACAGAAGCCCTGGAACTTAGATTTCCTTATGTTAGTCTCAGATTGTTTCATATACATGTTTTCTCAGTTCTACTTCAGAGCAAGGCATAATCCTCATGCCATTTTTGTATCCCTGTTACATCTCTGGCAGTATGCAGTAGGCACATATTTGGAACTCATTTAGTAGCATTTGGACTGAGGAATAAAAGATTCAGTGTCCAGACTCTCCCAATTTTCCTCTAATTGGTTCAGAATATTCTTTTCCACTAGTTTGTTCATAACATTGGGTCTTGTTCATAACATCAGGTCTCTGGCATGAGGTCTTGAAGAATGGGGATGTGATTTATTCCAATGTGCTCATTATGTCCAAATTCTATTGGAAGAAAACAATTTGATTGCCTCATCATCTATAATGGAATTTTATCTGTAGCACTTTTTTCTTAAATTAAAAAAAACAAATAGATTTTGATTTAATAGTCTTTTGTTTTTGTATCATTCTTATTTCTAAATATATACTCACCCCCCCCTTCTATTCAGCAAACTATCCTTTATAACAAAACTGAATAAGTAAATAAGAAAGAAAGAGGAAAAAAACTAACCCCATCTCTGCAAAGAAGGGAAGGAGTAAATTCCTCCTTGTTCTCTTTCTTCTTTCTGTTATTATCTCTCTGATCTTACTTTTTTTTTTCTTCTTTTTGAACCTAGTCAGACTTGAAATAAGCAGAAATCCAACTTTAGTTCCTTCTCCCTTGTTTACAAGAAAATCTCCCAAACCTACGTATAAACTTTGTTCACTTTTCAGGAACATATGACTTGTATAAACAGATGTATATCTGTATATACTGTATTTTAAGGCTTAGTCTGTTAATTCATTATGTATATTAATGGAAATAGGTCTCTAGATAATCTAAAGGCATATTTGGCTTTAAAATGCATTATAATTTTTGAAACTTAAGATGAACCTTCTATATTATGTTTAATTCATTAAAGTAAATTTATTCCTTGAGTACACACCAGCTGAGTGCAGAGAACATTCAGGCATAAACTAGATGGCATCTAGGATTTAAAAAAAAAATGCCATGGATAATCTACAAAGCAGATCGAGAACCTAGATATAGGTTATAGAGATTTAATTCAACTAGGTTGTATTTTTTAAAAAGTGGTTAAGTTATTAAGAGTATTATAAGTGTTAAAATCATTTTCTAAGAACTTATGAAAGAAGAAACTGTTCACCTTCCGAGAAAGAATTGTTAAGTGAAGGTATATATAGTGTAATTATTGTGTCTGTGTGTGTATGAAATGATGGCTTTTTCTAATATGGACTGGGTAGGGAGGGATTCAGGTTGAAACTTAAAATGTAACCAAAAATATTAAAATTTTAAAAATTAAAAAAAATAGTAGATGACCATATTTCACAGTGATAGAAAGTTGTATGGGGAACAGAATGGTATCCATTAAAAAGTTTATGAGGAAATTAAATTGAAATAATATACCTAAGAGTTATTGTTCATACAATGGCATTTCATGAATTTCAATAAAATTTAAGTCCCTAATATGTTTAGAATTTGCACAATATGGAGCTAGAGGCTGAAGTTAAGATATGAAGACTGTCTTGAGGGAACTTTCAATTCACCATCCAACTTCAGCATTTCTTATTGTAAGATTTAGAGTTAAAAGGAAGAACTCTAGTTGAAATCAAAGAAACAGAGTTGGAAAGGTGAAGTAGTTTACCCAAGAGAAAAGGAGGTGAGGAGGGGAAGAGAATAAGCATTTACATAGCTCCTACTATGTGCCAGATATGACTAAATGTTTTAGTTATCTCATTTGATCCTTACAATAAGCTTTTGAGATAGGTGCCCATACTTGCCCCCAGAGCCGAGTTGCTAGTTAAATGTCTAAAGCTGGATTTGAATTCAGATCTTCTTAACTCCAGACCTCAGAGTTTATCTACCTAACTGAGTTATACTGGTCCTGAATAAACAAGGATTGTAGCTATTCCAGGATACTTGACTACTTCTTTTGTACAACAAAATCAGTTCTCCCCCTTTCCCCCCATTATAGCTCTTGATGTGAGAACTAGTGTCTAAAATAGCACTAATGATCATAGTTTTCTGGATGTATTTAAATAGTTGTACTTGTCATATTATATACAGCTTAATACTAATCTCTAACTTTGTCATTTATACACAGGCTCTGCCAGTGACTGTCGTATTCATTAAAAAAACAAAGGTCTAAGCTCCCAAAGGATAGCAGAGATTTTGGGCTTGAAGCTCATCATCGTGAGACTCTGTAGGATTATTTATTTCTAAGGCTTGGGAAAAGAAGGGGAGAAGAACCAGAAGGAGTAATGTTTCTTGGTAGCAAAGAACAGACACAGTTAAAATGGACCTTGGAGTCCCCAGTTTATGGAAATCCAAGGTCCTAGTGGAATCTAGATCACGAGGTTGTGGTTGGTACAAGCACGACACACAAAATCTTTTTAATAGTAAAGCACCACGTCAGCTATTATTATTATTATTAACCTTTGAGCTAATGGGGATGCCTGAAAAATGGGAAAATAGTGAATGGTAGCAGTGAAAACTGTAATCCTTGGGCTCTTAGTGACCCAAAGGTTGTCACTCTAGAGCCAGAAGGATCTCAGAGGCTATTTAATCCATTTTGCAGATGAAAAAACTAAAGCCCAAGTTTTTGAGGTCACATAGGTAGGAAGACAAACCCTTGCTGCCATAGAGAAAGTATTTTACTGCTTCACCTTGCTGCCCTCCCAGAGTCAAAAGGACTTAAGTTGGAATTCAGCCTCAGACATTTACTAGCTGTATGACCCTGGGCAAATCACTTAACTCTCTTTGCCTCACCTTCCTCATTGGTAAAATGTGCTGGAGAAAGAAATGGGAAACCACTCCAGTGTCTTTGCCAAGAAAACTCCAAATAGGATCATGTAAGAGTCAAACATGACTAATGACTAAACTACAACAGCAACAACAAAGTGATAAGCTCTGTCCCAATCCTGGAACCTACACATAGAAAAAGAAGATAGTTCCTGCTATCAGAAGGATTCCTGCTTCAGCTGTGGGTTGCACCAAATGCCTTCATACATACTTTGCCACTCCAGGGTTCTTTAGTCTTCCTGTAAAGCCAGCACTAATGACTGGTGATATGGGAGGTAGATTCAAAAAAGGTTTTGGTTTTTTTGCTTTTGGAACATAAGCCTCCAGTAGATCCTTCCTACCTAGCTTGAAAGAGTAGAGGTCTAGGAATGGACAACACACATGTGATCATCCAGGTGACCAGATCAAATTATCATAGTATGACAAATTTTTTTAAATGCAGAAACTTTTATAGACTATCTATTAAAATCATGAAGAAGTTTTAGTCTTCATGTTTTAATCAGTGTAGCCACACTGATGTCATAGGCCTCTAGATGATTCTGTGAATAGAGGGCAGAACAGTGAATCAAGATATGAATTTGAATTCTACCTCAGAAACATATTTTGTGACTTGGGCATGTTATTTAATGTCTCCTAGCTTTAGTTCCCTCATCTGGAAAATGGGGATTTTAATTTCAGCTACTACACAAAGTTGTGAGGACCAAATAAGGCAATATGTATAAAGTATTTTGTAAAACACAAAATACTCCATAAATGCTGGATGTTATCTTAGTGATAAAATCACTAAACCTTAATTTATTGAAGTGTGAGCTAGCAGTGGACTTGATTTAAGATCAATGTTTTGCACTTGGGGCAAGCCACTACACCGTAGTTTTTCTCATCTGTACCTTATAGGATATTTGTGAGGTTCCAGTGCATTACTTGAAGCCATAAGGCACCATATAATTATGTATCAAATTATATTATTACCTTTAAGGATACATTTTCTTTGACAAAACTTTTCCCCTTCAGTTTTCCAGCAGAAAAACTGATTAATTGTTTTTAGCTAGGGAAAGTATTTTCTATTGCAACTGTACCAAAGCAAAGCTATCATTACATCTTTTATTTTTATTTTTTCTCTTTATCATTGCATTCTGAGGTGATCTTGATTTAAAAACCTTATAGCTGACTCTGCTTTCTCATGTGTATTTACATTTTTTGTATCCTTTCCTGTCTCTTTCCTACAGATTTTTATGCCTATTTAGATTTAGTGTTTGAGCTAGGTTTTTGAATGTTTATTGGTTGGCCTCAGTTTTCTCATCTGTAAAATGTTTGAACTAGATGACCCTCTAAAGTTCTTTACCTGTTCTAAATTTAAGATTCTATGAAATAAATACTGATGATGCCTTTGAGAACTGGGAATGACATGTATGAGAGCGGAATGTGTTTGTCAAATGTTTCCTTGTCCTGCTGTGAGTATGCAAAAGCTGGGGAACTTTCCCATGTGAAGAATTGCAAATAGAAGAGTTGTCCTTCAGTTCTGTTTATTTCAAGTTGTGCAGAAAATTCCTTTTCCCGCAACAAATTGGAAAATCACTTTTACATTTAAGGGTTTTGATAAAGGCTTCATTTCTAAGATATATAGAGAATTGATTCAAATTTATAAGAATTCAAGCCATTTTCTAATTGCTAAATGGTCAAAGGATATGAACAGACAATTTTCAGATAAAGAAATTGAAACTATTTCTGGTCATATGAAAAGGTGTTCCAAATCACTATTGATCAGAGAAATGCAAATCAAGACAACTCTGAGATACTACACACCTGTCAGATTGGCTAAGATAACAGGAAAAGATAATGACAAATGTTGGAGGGGACGTGGAAGAACTGGAACACTGATGCATTGTTGGTGGAACTGATCCAATCATTCTGGAGAGCAATTTAGAACTATGCTCAAACTGTATACCCTTTGACCCAGCAATGTCTATATCCCAAAGAGATCTTAAAGGTGGGAAAGGGCCCCACATGTGCAAAAATGTTTGTGGCAGCCCTTTTTGTAGTGGCAAGAAACTAGAAACTGAATGGATGCCCATCAATTGGAGAATGGCTGAACAAATTATGGTGTATGAATGTTATGGAATATTATTGTTCTGTAAGAAACTACCAGCAGGATGGTTTCAGAGAGGCCTGGAGAGACTTGCATGGACTGATGCTGAGTGAAAGGAGCAGAACCAAGAAATCATTATACACAGCAACAACAATACTACATGATGATCAATTCTGATGGACATGGCTCTCTTCAACAATGAGGTGATTCAAACCAGTTCCAATTGTCCAGTGATGGAAGAAAGCCATTTACACCCAGGGAGAGGCGTCTGGGAATTGAATGTGGACCATAACATAGCATTTTCATACTTTCTGTTGGTGTTTACTTGCATTTTGTTTTCCTTCTCAGATTTTTTTTTCTTTCGAGATCCAATTTTTCTTGTGCAGCAAGATAACTGTATAAATATGTATACATATACTGGATTTGTCATATATTTTAGCATAGTTAACATGTATTGGACTACCTGTCATCTAGGGAAGGGGGTGGGAGGGAAGAGGGACAAATCTAGAACAGAAAGTTTAGTAAGGAAAATGTGTTGAAAAATTACCCATTCTTATGTTTTACAAATAAAAAACTTTAATTAAAAAAAAAGGGGGGGGGGGAGAGAAAGAGAATTCCTTTTCCCACTGTAGTATGCAGGTGGTTCCATGTAAATGGAGGAACTTGCTAGTCCATGATAGTATATTGGTTCAGACACTGTACTGAGTACCTAGGACATACACAGAGAGGTACACTATCCCAGGAATACAAATTGGGCAAGGAGGTGTACCATATTAGGGATACAGAATACTTAAAGAAGTACACTGTAGCAGGGATACAAAATAGTCACTGTTCAGACATTCAGCTGGCTTAGGAAGTTATAAGTGTCACTGATAAGTTTATTTGTTTTGCTTTATTTTTAGTCAAAAGTGGCTGTTTGTTTTTGGTCTCATGGGAAATAATTACTTCCTATTTAAGTTATTTTGTAGCTTCATGAATTAATTCCAAATTTTCTCATGGGCATTTTAATTTGCACCCTATAACTAAGTCTTTTGAACTTTCAACATATATATGTTAAAGAATAGCACAATGAATTTGCAACCTAATAAATTAGGTTGACTTTAGGTTATAAGGAAATACTTAAGGTTAAAAGTATGCTAGCTGAAAGAAAAGCTCATCTTGTACAGTTCAACTTTAAAAAAGCAAAAAATATATTAGTAGAAGGAATTGTTTTTTTTTTTTAAATGTATTGATAGCTTTCATTGTTTATATTGCTACAATTTCTCCAAGTGTTCCTTTCCCTTCCTCTCCTGGAGAGTCATCCCATAAAACAAATAGTATTTTTAAACAAACAAAAAAATAGACTAAAAAAATCGTCAAAACTTGTTAATACAGTGAAAATATCTGAAAATATAGTCATTACGCCAAGCTAGTGAACTTTCCACCTCTGCAAAGTACTGAGCTAGGTGTGTCTTCTCATATCTTTTGAGCCAAGCTTGTAAAACAAGGATTGTTAGGCTGATATAATTAATTTCTTTTTGTAATCCTTTATATTGTATTTTATGTATTTAGAAACATTCTGAGGAGTCTAAAGGTTTCACTAGATGATTAACAAAAAATAGATGAATAACCCATGCAAATGTAGATAAATGGTTCTCAAAGTCTAATCTATGGGCTACTGGCACTCTATTAAAGTATTTTTCCAGATGGCATTTGGATTAGCTTATGGAAGTAAAGTTTATAATATGATGTTTATTATTTTGATCTAGGAGTTTTTACTGAGCAACTACTATGTTCCCAGTACTATTGGTTCTATGGGATATAAAAAGTTACTAGAGTAAGTCCCTGCTCTAAAGCAAACTCAGAAAGAATAAATAGTTTTGGGGGTAGGTGAGACAGGGAGCAGATGTTTGGAATTCATTATGTGTGTACCTTCTATCCCTAGGTACCTGTCTTGAGGCAAGAAAAGGTTGATGATGTCTGGAACTTTTTTCCTTCTTCACTTCTCTGATCCTTCTTTCTTCCCCCTCTCTTATCCTCACCTTCTCTCCACCCTTCTCCTTGTAAAACCCCATGCCAACTTGATTGTCAAATCAAATTTAGTGGTTCATTCTTTATCGAGCATACACAGAAGAATCAGGATATTTAGACACAGTCTTAGTTAAAAATGCCTGAGAAAATTTCTCATTCATCTGAGATACTATATAATATTTTGAATGGTAAGCACTCTTCCTCCCTCATCCCCACCTCCAGAACAGATATGCACATGTTTACTGTTTTTGAGAACACACACACACACACACACACACACGCGCGCGTATATATGTGTATCTATTTAGCAAAAATCAAACTATTTATTTGTGTGTGTGTTTTATAAATTGGCATGCCTGTCTTAGAGACTGACTTTAAGTCAGGAATTACTGGGTTTTAGTCATTCCTCTGACACATACTGATTGTGTTATCCTGGACAAATCACTTAACCATATGAACCCCAGACAATGAATACTTAAGCTACTTAGCAAGTAATTCTCTTTACTGTTAGGAGTTGCCTTACATGAATCTAATTTGTGCTTCCCCTCCTCTCAAAAAGTACGGATGTGTGTTTGTGTGTATTAGGCAAGAATGAAAAACAGCATGAGAGCAACCATTATGTGCCTTGTATCATTTAAGATGCTCTGAGGCACTGAAAAAAAATTAATAGATTGGGGCCCTAATCCTACTTGTAGCTAGAAGCAACTGGGGAGACATAATATACACATAAGGAATAAGCAAGCATATAGTGAATGAGTTGCTTATTCATTATGCATTTGTTCTTGCCTCCCCAACTACATAGCTAATTAGAGTCTGTCTATATGCACATATATGCAGAGAGAGTAGTTATTAATTATTTATTCTGTATGTGTGTGTATACACACATATTTGTATATAGATATATTGTATATATGTGCATGTATATATACACATAAACGTATGTATATAAATATATGTGTTTATATATACGTGTGTGTATATGGAGAGAGAGAAAGCTCTGTTATGTGGCAAAGAACAATATGCCATAAGATCCTAACGGAATAATTTAAGTAGTGTGTGCAAATGGAGTTACAGAAGAACTGAAACTTGAGTGCCTAAGGATATGGCTGACTAGGGGAAAGGAAAATAAAGATATGAGGGTAAAAATAATGGTGCATCATGAAGAAAGACACGATATGAAAGAGAAACAATAAGATGACCTGTCTTTAGAGTGAAGAGAATGTTTTTGGGAACTAGTGGAAAATAAGGTTGTTTTGATAGGAAGGAGCCCAATTACATTGGACATTGAAAGTTAAATAGATAATGTGCTAGGTAATTAGCAGCTTGGGGGGGGCATGCTGAAAGCAATGATTTGGTTTAAAAAAATTAGATAGATGGACTGAAACATAAAGATTGGCATAAGAAAGACCAGTCAGGAGGCGATTTCAGTAATTTAGGCTTGAGGTGTTCAGGGTGATAGAGAACAGTGGTTGTAGGAATAGAATTGAAGGGATGAAATTTAGAGACATTTCAAAGGAAAAATTAACAGGACTTGATGACTAATTGGGGTGAGAGTACAAAGGACATGAGAATTCCTGAGTTTGGGCCTGGGTAAATAGTGATGCAAGTAATTTTCCATAATTAATTATTAAGTTTTTGTGTTTGGTGGCAGGATGAGGAGAGCATTGATTATAGCAATCAAGGAGGACGAGAGTGGTAGTCTTTTGCTTTGTCCCAATAAAAAAAAAATGGTGAGTTAATTGGGGTTAAATGACTTGCCCAGGGTCACACAGCTAGTAAGTGTTGAGTGTCTGAGGCTGGACTTCAACTCAGATCTTTAAGACTCTAGGGCCAAGGGGCAGCTAGGTGGCACAGTGGTTAGAGCACAGCCCTGAAGTCAGGAGGAGCTGAGTTCAAATCTGATCTCAGACACTTCCTAGCCATGTGACCCTGGGCAAGTCACTTAACCCCAATTGCCTCAGCAAAAAAAAAAAAAAGACTATAGGGCCAGTACCCTGGCCCTAGAGCATTGGCTCTATCTGTTTAGCTGCTCCATTTAGATGTTTTACTAAGAAGCTTTGCTAGGTACTGGGGGTGGGGAAGTGGAGAATGAAAAGTGGTTGTAACTAATCTCAAGACATGAGGGAGGGAAATTAAAAAAAAAAATGCATAAGCAAGTAAAGCAAGAATTCAAATTATGGCCCAAGATGCTCAAAGAGGTAAGTCAATTGCTTCTTGCCAGGATATCAAGGAAAGCCTCATAGAGAAGGTATTCTTCAGCTGGACCTTACACAATTTCAGTAGATAGTAATTCATTTGTGAAGATGAAAGGGTCTATGGAAAGCAGAAGCATTGAATCTGTAAATTCAATGCACAAAAGCCCGGCTATGGGAATAGGCAGAATAATAGCATGCAGGAAGGGAGTTACAATGAAATAAGGATCCAAAATGAGGCTGTTTATGAAGCTTTTCTTTTGTTATTTTAGTGTCAGTTTAATTTTTTTATTCCTTTTATTTTTTTTTTTTTTTTTTGCTATTTATTTGACAAAAGGAATAGGGTTTCACTGAAATTCAGATGAGAAAATTCCCTTTACCAATATTGAGTGACACTTTATCTGCAGTTGCTGAGGGTCATATAGTTGGTATGTGCCAAAGGGAGGATTTGAACCCAGATATTCCCAGCCCTAAGACTAGTTCTCCATCCACATCACATCATGTTGCCTTCTTTATGGATAAGCAAAACAAATTCATGTCTGAAACAGTTTCCACATATAATTAAAAAAAAAAAAAACCCAAAAACTTTGCCAGGAAGAAGGAACCATGTTTTATTGTTGGTCTTTTGGAGTTTTGATTGGTTATTTCATTGTTAACAGTTCTTGTGTCTTTCCTAGTTTGCCTTTACTATTTGTATACATTATATAAATTGTTCCTTTGGTCCTGCTCACTTTCCTGTGTATTAGTTCATACAACTCTTTTCCTGGTTCCTCTGAATTCATCCCTTTCCTCATTGTAACTGTAATATGCTATTATAATCATAAACCATCATTTTCATGCATCTTTTAGTTGATTTGTATACCCAGTCTCTACCTAAAAACTTCCAAATGGGGAGGGGAAATCTCCCACTTGTCCAAGTAGGCCATCTGATTTTTTGATATTTCTAATTGGTAGGAAGTTCTCCACCCCCATCCATGTTAAATCTCAATTTGCCTCTTGGAAACCTGTAGCCATTGCTTTTGGTTCTGTCCCTAAGACCAAAAGAGAATAGATCTGATCCCACCTCTAAGTAATAGCTTTTCAGATTCCTGAAGACAGCGCACTAAGGTCTAGATGGTAACAATATAATAGACCACTGAGAAAGTGTTAATTTTTAAAAGATTCTTTGCATTATAAAAAGAGGTGCGTGATAAGGCAACAGGATTGATTTATTTAAAGCTATTTTAAGGATTTCTTAAAAATTTCAGTATGATGGAGAGGAGGCAGAGAAGCCTTAAGCTAAGAAAAATGAATTTTGTTTTGACCCATGCTTCTAAATTATTATGATAAAACTAAATGCTGTGTAATTACAGTTTGCAATGAGAAAATATACTTTCTTCTTTCATTGGCAAAGTGGATGTCTATGACTATGGAAGTGGCAATTAGGAATTAGGATTATGCCAATGCCTTCTGGCCCAGTCTGTCATCAGAAGTCATGAGAGCAAGGAATTCAAATGACACTGGAAATGGGGTTGAAGACATGAGGTGACTTTCCCCTGATCTAACAGTCTTATAGTAAACCTTTTTATAAAGGAAATTATGCTTGTCTGGCATAATCAATCTCCCTTTCTCTTTCCCTCCCTCCCTGGACTACATATCAGACTACAGGAATCACTATTTTGAAGGGATCACAATCTACTCCTTTAATAATGTATTGTAGAATCTTGCCAGCAGCTCTTAAGTCCCTCACTTCTATTTCTCCCTCCCCCATGCAGTTTGTCTGGGCCTGGTTATATGAATTCATTGAAGACAGCAATTTGCTCCTTTCCTATTTCGTTTGTCTTAGTCTTTATTCCTATTTAACCATTTTTTTTTTTTGCTCCCTCCTTCTCAGTCTTGATGACCACTCCTTTGATTGGGGGGCGGGGGAGGAGATAGAAGCAAAATTTTGATTGTTTCATGTTATCTATCATTGACTAATCCTCATCTATGAATAGTTAACTCCTTCCCCTCCCATATTCCAAAAATGCCCTAAGTAGGGGGTTTTTGTGTGTGTTTTGAAAAGAAAAATAAGTTATTATTAGAATGATAGAATGTAGTCACTCCTTTATACCTTTATCTTCTTGCCAAAAATTTAATTTTTTTAGAGTTGGGGAGAGAAGGAAGATACACATTTTGGAGGAATTAGACTAAGGATACCTATTTTAAAAAATTATATATCTCTTAAAAGAGTATAAAATATTATATTTTAAATATTTGTAAGTCTTGAGACTAGGACTATGTAGACAGTGGCTTCTGAAACATTTTCCACTTAAGACCCCTTTTCACCTAATAAATTTTTATGTGACCCCAGGTATATAAAACCAGTATACAAATCAAACATTTACTGTTATTAAATTATAAAGAAACTTATTTAAAAACAATTCTTTGTTACTGATATAATTTTACCACTTATTAAAGATGAAAACAAGTTTGCATACTAATGAGATGGATGTGCCTGTTAATTTTTACATAAAGAACTAAATCTTGGTATATTTGATACCTTTTATTGTTGCCAAATTTTTCACAACCCTGCTCGTTCAGTTATGAGACTCTATATGAGGTCATGACCCACGGTTTAAGAAGCTTTGATATAGACTTTGATTTTTTGTAGATTTTAAATGAGTCATAGTAGTCCCTGCTTAAGGGATAATTGTGCTGCGTTTTTCTCCCCCCTTCCAGTTTTGGTTATGTCAAGGCTTTAAAAATAATTCCCAAGGTTTTTATTTTTAAAATGAAGTGTGACTCATAATCCAGACTAGTAGTTTCTAACCTTTGTGTGAGGAAGAACTTTTGAAGTCATTGGGGATATGTAGTGGGAAGAAAAGAAAAATTTCATAGTAAAAGATGAGGGTAGAACAAGAAAAAGGTTGTAAGGCTTAATTTGTAAAGGTTTGAGAACTTGATCTGCTCTTAAGAGGCATCTTTATAAGCCATCTTATGGTGGTCTTCAATAGATAAGTAATTTCAGTGATTTGAATATCCCCTTGATGCAAACCTCATCTTATAAGCCTTGTTCTTCCATAAATATCCTCTAGACTATAGAGGATCTATTTAACACACCGAAGGTGTTCTTTTGAGCTTTTTAATATTTCATGGGTAGCTTGAAGGCTGTCCATCTATTCTCATGACCAGCCCACTTCCTTTTCTATTTTTCTGATTTTTTTCCAGATAATTTCTTAAGTAGAAGTCATGTGTTTTCATTTTTGCATTACCTGCAATTTTTATTTATTGGGGAGTATGGTAGTTAATAATTCATGGTCATATAGCATCACCCAGAGATATTAGTGTTTTGTTTATTATTATTATTATTATTTTAGTATTTTGTTCTTTTTTAAATTTTATTCTATTTGCAAAACATATGTATGGGTAATTTTTCAACATTAACCTTACGTATCTTTCTGTTACAGAATTTTTCCCCCCAACTCCCCACCCCTCCCCTAGATGGCAGGATATCCACTACGTGTTAATTATGTTAAAATATTTGGCAAATCGCACCAGCCTTGAAGTCAGGAGGACCTGAGTTCAAATCTGGTCTCAGACACTTAACATTCCCTAGCTGTGGGACCCTGGGCAAGTCACTTAACCTCAATTGCCTCAGCAAACAGCCAAAAAAAAAAAAAAAAGAAAATATTTGGCAAATCAAATATATGTATACATATTTCCAAGCTTATCATTATTGTGCAAGAAAAATCATATCTACACAGAAGACATCATATAAAAGAAACACAATGTAAGCAAACATCAATCAGAAATGAGAATGTTATGTTGTGGTCCGCATTTTACATACCTCTCTCTGGGTGTATATGGCTTTCTTCAGTGAACAATTGGAAGTG
>JAJPUD010013516.1:23652-33959 GCA_023553655.1 Myrmecobius fasciatus
TCTCTTTTGCAGGGCATCATATCCTTCTTGCAAGATATTGTATCCTTCTTGCACTGATTTCAATTTATTTTCCCATTTATCCTCCAGCTCTCTTATGAGGTTCTTTATGCAATCTTCCAGAAAGGCCTTTTGAAAAGGGGACCAGTGATGGTCCTTGCTGATTTCCTCTGGAGTTTTGTCTAAAGGAACCTCAGGATCTGGGGTCAGCCCTTCTCTCTCTTGATAAAAGCTGTCTATGGTGAGACCTCTCTTTTGCTTCATTTTTTTTTAGACAGCATGTATATCTCTTTAAGGTTTGGAAAAACCGAGGCTAAAGCTCTTTGCCCTGGGGCAATTTGGCGAATTAACTTAAGGTGCTGGGCCGGTGGGGGCTAGGACTAAGGCTGAATTACTCCTTAAACAAGGCAAGTCTGCCAGAACACCTGCCCCCAATCAGGGCAGAGTGTCCCAAGTGCCTCAGATAAACTCCAGGTGTTTGGAATTTGGATTTTGGAGTTTCTGCCAGGATGAGCTGAGCTGAGCTGAGTCCCACCCTCACTTCCGGCCTATACCAGTGACTGCTTGTTTATCCCTCTGTCCAAGTTAGACAAACCTGGTATGAAGTTTTTCAGAGAGCAGTGTCCAAATATATCCTGATTCGTTGACTTGAAGATCAGTTCAGAGGCTTATTTTATTGTTGGTTTGAGAGAAGATCGGAGGAGGACACAGAGTCACGTTTTCACTCTGCCATCTTGGCTCCAACCCCCCTGAAGTCGTCTTTGTCATTTCTTAAAGCTCAGTAGTATTTCATTTCATTGTTGAAGGGAAAAAATGTACTGCATTCTACATTTTAGGCTCAAATTTGCTGGAAACAATTTTATTACATTTAACACTAATCTAATATCTGAGCATTTCTAGTTTGGAGATGTCTAAATTGGCATAGTCCCACATGTTAACAGATTCTATTCACCAGAACAATTTTAAGTAACATTTTTAGGAATCTTAAAGAGATGATCACAGGTTTTAAAAATACAGAATTCCCATTCCCTCATTTTTGCCTCTGTCTGTGATAGATATTAATACCTTTTTTTTTCCATTGGAGAAGGGTGATCCATATTATTTCTTAATTGTTTTAATTGAGCAAAAAATATTTTAAAAGGTGTCCATACTATTTATATACAAATTGATGGGCACCACCTTAGTTTCTAGTTATAAAAAGATTTGCTCTCAGTATTTTCATACATTTAAATCTTTTCCATTTTCTTTGCTCTTTTTTTGGAGGTAGACTTACTACTATTATATAGTTAAACTAGAGCCAAACTATCTTCATTTTCTATTGTTCTAGCCATCCTTAACCTTTTTTCCACTTACCCCATCTTCACAGATTAGTTACTTATTAGTTTTGTCACTGTCAGTTACTTGCCTTGTCTGACTCTGTTTCTTCAACTATAAGAATATTTATAATATTTGACCTTGAAGTTACTGCCAGGAAAACACTAATTGAATAATACTAATGGTAATATTTTAAAAGTGAGTTATATATGTCATAAACTAAAGTTTGTGGTGTATCATTCTCTTCTCATTGTACCACTGTCTCTGACTTTTAATGACATGGGCCCTCTAGGAACTGATGCTTCTCAATGATGTCTAGTTATATAGAGGGAGATGCTACATTCCTTTAAAAAAAAAAGAAAAGGAAAAAAAAAAGTTGAACTCATGCATGCCTATGCACACCTGAAATTCCTCCTGCCTGAAGAAGCTGGTGAGAGCTCTAGAATTCTGTGCTATATATGGTAGGCTAAATTGTGTTCCCACCAAGTATGGCAGTGTGGATTGATGGCACTGTATTGTCTTGGATGGGCTCATTTGGTCAAATCAGAAACTGAGCAGCTCAGAGCTCTACTGCTGATCAGGGGTGGGACAAAGCCACACTATCCCCTGCTCTGTACTTCCTTCCAGCTTGGGCAAGAGAAGATCCTTTCTCTCTATATATACATATATATGTGTGTATATATGTATTTATTTATATATTTTATATATGTATATATATTTTGTATATATTATATATAAATATATATATATTATAACATATTTTGTGTGTGTATATATATATATATATATATATATATATTTTTAAGAAAAACAAAAAGAATGGGAGGGCTTATTTCCATTAAAACTAGCTCTGTATCTTTTAGGATGTCATACCACTAAATTTATTTTAAAATCTTGGTTTCATTTGTTCCAAGCTCTGTATCTTAAATCTAACCACAATTGATTTATAAAGATTTCTTGCTTTGTACTAGTCCATGCTTAGTTCTTTTTAACCATGCAAATATCAAGCATAACACTGTGATAGAATAAGAAGAGATTTCAAAGAATTCAGATGACCAAATTTGAGTTGGATGGGATCTAAGAAAAGCATTAACATTTTTTAGAACTTTCCTGATTACAGAGTGCTTTATATTATGTATCTTTGAATCTTTGATAGGCTCTTTTTAAAAAGAAATCTTAGTTTAAAAAAAAAAGTTCATTTTCATATTTTTATTTCTGTTTATATTATATTTTCCTGTTTTTACTAACTTCATTCTGTGTCAGTTCATGTAATAGACACTCGTAGATCCATTTTATAAGATGAGGAAAGTGAGGCTCATAATTAAAACAATTTGCTTGGGGAGTTTGCTAAAAAGGGGTGGGTGGCACAAGATTCACACCTAGGGTCTCTGCCTCCAAATCCACAGCTCTTTGATGTCCCTGGACAGAGCCTCCTTTAAGATCATCTATTTCAACTTCCTAATTTTAGAGAAGAAACTAGAGCTCAGAGAGATTGATGCCATACAAAGTAGTTAGTGAAATGGTTTAGACCAGAGCCTGGGAGTTCTAACTTCCAGACAAGGATTTTTCTATTGAACCTGTAGCCTCTAGGGGACAAAGTCCATTTTCCTCAATTTGTTTGACTATTAAAAATGGGAAAGACAACATGCATAAAACAAAATGAAATAAAGCAAAATAATTTTGATCTCACTCACAAGAGAGCCTTTTAAATGCTTGCAAACAGCTACCATTCCTCCCCTATTGGTAAAATTGTCTTCAATTCCCTCAACTGATCCTCCACTGCCATGGTATCAAATTCAGTTACCATACCTGCCCTTCCTCCTGCCTTTCTGTACAACCCAGAACTGAACACACTAGTTCGAATACAATCTGACCATCAGGTAGTAGGAAATCTATGCAGCGTAGTAAAAAGTGATAGGACATCATGAGGAGGACAGGGGAGGCAATATGTGCCAGGCAGATCGAACTACCACTACCACCACCCTGACTGCTATCTCTCCTTGGACCCTGGTGGCAGCCCAGACCCTGAGTCCAACCAAGAACCTTGAGAATAGCAGTGTCTTCCAAGCCACTGGATCTGCTTCCTGCTCAGTCTCTTTTGAGAGAAAAAAATCTTTATGGAGAGCTCTTCACTACCAGCAACTGCAGACCCAACTGCCAGCAACAGGCAGATAGGAACAAGAGTTGACGGAATACACAGCACATTTATTTGCTTCCAGCCCAACCTTCTTTGGATTTTTCTATGGAGAAGAGGCCCATCCTTCCCACTAACTCAAAAATCAGCACCCATCAGCAGAGTAACAAAAGGCACCTTAATCATTTTCTTCCCTTCATAGAGACTGAAGAGCCTTTGGAATGCCCGTGTTTGATGGTTTAGCTTTAGAAACTGATAAGATTTTATCAGTGGAAATGGCATTATGGGAAGAGTTGTTACCATCTGCCTTGAAGCTTCACTCTAAGGATTGTATGACCTTTCAGTCTGGCAGCTGAAACTTTTCTTATGTGGGCTCCCTTTCATTAGAATGTGAACTGGTTGAGAACTGACTCTCTTACCTTCCTGTTTGCATCCACTGTGCTTAACTTGGTGCTTTGCTCTTAGTAAGCACTTAGGTGTTGCCCCCTTCCCTATTCCTTCATTCATTCATACATTCATTCACTTTCTGCCACTTCTTTGGAACTCTCACTTCTCTCATTTGAATGTCTGCTGGAGAAATTGACTAGAGCTAACTTTGATTTGTGTCAGACTTTTTTATCCCACAGGCTTAAACTCCCCTTCTTGGAAAAATTAGAAATCTAGGTAAATCTATTCTTTTCAAATGCCCATTCCTTAAAATTTCATTACAAAGCAACTGTTTTGGGATTTGGAGTTATGCAAATGAAATCAATCACTTTTCCAACAAAGCTTTGAGAGCATGTTTTATTTGGGAATCTCATTAGCTCAGACTAATTGGGTTCTAAATTTGTATGGTTTTGTATACTGGGCTCCATGCATAAAAATAACATAGGCAAAGGGCAGTTAAAGTGAAGTAAGTATTAGGGGATGGGGTTCTAAGCTGAAGGAACAGTGTAATAGCATAGGCTAATTAGGGAGCATCTCATAGAAAAGGTAATTTTGGAAGAGTAGGTGATTTCAAAGCATACACAGACACATAAATCACATGCAGGGGAAGACATTAGCTTGATTAGAACCTAGTTTTTGAGGGGAAGGCAATGTGTGGTACAATGGGAAATGTTCTGTATTTGAATTCAGAATTTGAGTTCAGATTCTAACTGCCACTTACTAGCTGTATGAGTTTACTCAAATCACTTAATCTCTCTAGTCCTCAGCTTCCGAATTTGTGAAATGATGGGTTTGTATTAGATTTCCTCTGAAGTCCATTCCAGCTCTAAATCTATGTTCCTGTGAATGAAGAAAGATATTGAAGAGCTGGACAGAAGAGAAAAAGAAAAGAATCTACAGCTTTGTGGTCTTTGAAAGCCAAATTGAAAATACGGGATTTTACATAGTGGGCTACATGAAGCCATCTCTTTAACTTTTTTTTTTTAAGAGACAAGAATTCCTAGTTTTGGAGCTCAATGAAGAAATAGAAATATATGTGTATAGTTCTTGATGAAGTATAATTAAGCATTTATTATTCATTTTATATATGTGTGCAGAAATAAAGAATAAATGTATGTGTGTACATACACACATACTTATTAAGTGCTACATGCAAATGTATATGTATATATATACACACACACACACACATATATATATATACACATATACATTTGCATGTAGCACTTAATAAGTAGGTTTTTTGTGTTGTGTTTTTTTTTTTAATTATTATTCATTTACTCACTACCGATACATGGGAGCTCTTACTTCCTTCATTTGAATGCATAACATGTATATTTTAATTCATTTTGTTTATATCTATACATTCATATATATATATATCTGTTTCACTTTCTCCATATTTATCCCTCTCTATAAGGAATAACATGCCCAATTGTACCCCACCAAGAAATTTCTATTTAAAGGGAAAGAGGGAAAATAACTAAGAAGAATATTGTAATTTCAGTATAGCTGTTCATTTTTCACAGAATAAAAATATAGCTACTTGAAAGGAAGGAAATTATTATTTTTTTTTTAAATTTTTATTTTATTTGCATAACATATGTGGGTAATTCTTCAACAATAACCCTTACATAGCTTTCCGTTACAAATTTTTCCCCCAACTCCCCACCCCTCCCCTAGATGGCAGGATATCCACTACATGTTAATTATGTTAAAATATTGGCAAATCGAATATATGTATACATATTTCCAAACTTATCATTGGTGTGCAAGAAAAATCTTATCTACACAAACGATATATCAGATAAAGGAAACACAATGTAAGCAAACATCAATCAAGGAGTATGAGAATGTTATGTTGTGGTCCACATTTCGCATCCCTCTCTCTGGGTGTATATGGCTTACTTCAGTGAACAATTGGAGGTGGTTTAAAACATTTCATTGTTGAAGAGAGCCATGTCCATCAGAATTGATCGTCATATAGTACTGTTGTTGCCGTGTATAATGATCTCCTGGTTCTGCTCATTTCACTCAGCATCAGTTCATGTAAGTCTCTCCAGGCCTCTCTGAAATCATCTTGCTGGTCATTTCTTACAGAACAATAATATTCCATAGTATTCATATACCATAATTTGTTCAGCCATTCTCCAATTGAAGGTCATCTATTCAATTTCCAGTTTCTAGCCACTACAAAAAGGGCTGCCACAAACATTCTTGCACATGTGGGGCCTTTTCCTAAGGAAGGAAATTATTTAAGGAAAAAGTTCTTTTCTATCTCTCTCTTTGGCCAGTTGATGTTAAATTGATAAAACAGGTTTTAGGCTTTCTATTTCTGGCAGAATTTATTTAAAACTAGTTAATGTCCCCGAATATCATAATGACCTTAAAAGGTTTTTTTTGGTCTGCAGTCTTCTCAGTAGGGTTAGTCAGTAAGGTACTGGTTATGGAAGGTTGCCCCACAGGCTCATATAAATTGTTAACTTCTACACTCTATTTTGGCAGCAGTAAAGGGGCTTTAAATGATGTGACTGGCTAAGATACAGTTAGTTCCCACTGTCCATTTATGTGATCTAAAGACTATTATTCATTTCATTGATCCCTGGCAGGGATCTTAGGGGGCATCTAAACTTCTCTTTTTTCAGAAATAGAAAATAGGGACCTAGAAAGAACAATTACTTGCTTTAAATCTTAGAATAAATTAGTGTAGCCAAGTTTTAAGCCCTGGTCTTCTGATTCCAATCTCTACCCTCTCTGCATTGTAACATTTCCTTTAAATGAGTTGGGAATAAAAGTTCCCCTTTTTGATTCCAATTCATGCTAGTAAAGTATCCATTGTATCAATATATCTTCACATCTACTTTTTTAAAAATTGACAAAGTGCCAAGTTCCTTCTTCAGGATTAGTCTTTCTCTCAAATTTTTAAGGATGCTCACTATGTGCTTTGTTCTGCTAAATGATGATTTCCAGGGACAGCTGGATAGAGCACCAGCCCTGAAGTCAGGAGGACCTGAGTTCAAATTTGGTCTCAGACACTTAATACTTAACACTTCCTAGCTATGTGACCCTGGGCAAGTCACTTAACCCCAATTGCCTCAGCACTAAATAAATAATTTCCAGAAAGATCAAAAACAGCCCCTGCCCTCCTTAAGCTTACATAAGAATGTAAGTTATTTGCGTAGAATTTACTGTAGACTTTATTTACCTTGCAATTTATTTTAATAAATAGTCTCTCCGCCTTAGTTGGTGGAAAGCATAATTATGGTTGGGGGTGGTTGACCTTCATTGAAGGTGGATTTTTTAACTGAATTGTATAGGAATGCTGGGAAATGGGAAGACTGAGGTAAGGGACTGTAGAATTCCAGGCCTGAGGCAGTGGTCCCTATGGAAGGTGGATGATTGAAAATTGGAGTATTAATAGAAGAATTACTGGTAGGTGAGGATAGCTGAGTCCTAAGAATACTTGGGAGTGAGGATGGGGAATAAAGTGTGAGAGAATGGAAAGGTAGGAAGAGGCTTGATTGTATAGAGCTTGAAATGGTAAATAGAGATGCTGCATTTGATCCTGGAGGAAATGGGAAGTAATTGGAGCTCACTGAGAAATGGAAGGAGTGGGATTTGTGACATAATCAGACCTTGGCTTTAGAAAAATTAATTCATTAGTAGAGTGGAGAAAGAGACTTGAAATTGGGCTCAGTTAGATAGCTGTTGCTGTCGTCTAGTGAGAAATCATGAATGCCAAGGCATTGCTTTGTGATTGTGTGTATATGATAGTTAAGGTTAAAATATTATTTTAAAGAACAGGAAAATTTTAGGGATAAAAGCATGGAAATAATAGTAATATTTTAAATAATGTTAATAATAGTTAGCATTTACATAGTAATTTAAGATTTGCAAAATAATAACAAATATTTTATCCTCACAATAACCCTGGGAAGTAGATTATGTAGCTATGTAGTTACACTAGTTTGTATTTGAGTCAGAATCTGAATTTGGACCTTCTGGTGGTTGTTTAATTTTCAATAAGGTGTATGACTCTTCATGACCCCATTTGGGGTTTTCTTGGCACAAATCCTGGAGTGGTTTGCCATTTCCTTCTCTAGTTCATTTTATGGATGAGGAAACTGAGGCAAACAGAGTACATGTCTGAGGTCAGATTTGAACTCAGAAAGAGAAGCCTTCCTACCCCAGGCTGACACTTGGCTGTTTTAATAATAAACATTATAAAATAATAACATAAGAAAAATAATAAATGTTAGCTTTGCGGACATAGAGTACTTAACATGAACCCAGTTCAAGGAATCCTTAATTTACAGATAGGTCATGTTCCCAAAAATTTTATTGTAAAGTGTTTTGAAAAAGTAATAGATTGTCCTATAGAAACAATTTTTTTTAAGATATTGTTGAATAACCCATAGTCTAGCAGACATTTATTATTCTTTTATAAATAAAATCAATCATAAATACAGAGAAAGAGTATTGGATTTTGGAGTCGGGAGACCTGTGTGGCTTTCGGTTCACAGACCAGATCATCTGATTCTCAGTCATTTACTAGCTATGTAAACGAACCTGCCAAGTTATCCATAAAATGGGAATAACAGTATAACATCTCTCAAGACTATTTTGAAAATTAAATGAGATGATACAAATAACTATTACTACTGCTACTTCTGAAGGAAAAGCTAAAAGCTTTTGCTAAGGTGATTGCTGCTATGAGTCACCCAGAAATCTTGCTTCTTCTATTCCACATTGATGTCCCAAAGAACAAGAAGTATTCCTTTGGGACTCATCCCAGAATAGCAAGGTTGTATTAGGAGTACATTACTAAGATGGAACACAGTTGAAACAAAGTATAGGCATCTTTTTCCTATATCCCCAAAGCAGTGTTACAGGAAGAACTTTTGGTTCAGTTTGAATGATTTTGATTTAGATTTGAATTGATTTGATCAAATTGTTTGGTTTTAATTAGATGATTTCTGAGGTCACTTCCTATGTTAAGATTCTATAATCCTTTCTCCTGAATCATAGCAGTAGTCTTCTATTTGGTTTCCCTCCTTAAGTTTCTCCCTACTCCATTCTATCCTCCACCAAAATTATTTTCCTAAAGTACAATCCTAAGTATGTCACTCCCCTTCTCAAAACTTCAGTGGCTCTACCAATCAAACTCCCAAGAAATTATCTTACAGATCTAGAAAAAATAGTAGCAAAGTTCATTTGGAAAAACAAAAGGTCAAGAATTTCAAGGGGATTAATGAAAAAAAAGGCTGACGATGGTGGACTTGCTGTACCAGATCTGAAACTGTATTATAAAGCAGCGGTCATTAAAACCATTTGGTACTGGCTAAGAAATAGAGTAGTCGATCAGTGGAATAGGATAGAATCACAAGACAAACTAGGCAATAACTATAGCAATTTGGTTTTTGATAAACCCAAAGACCCCAGCTTTTGGGATAAATATTCACTATTTGACAAAAACTGCTGGGAAAACTGGAAACTAGTGTGGAAGAAATTAGGGCTTGACCCACATCTAACACCACATACCAAGATAAGATCTAAATGGGTTCATGATCTGGATATAAAGAGTGATACTATAAGTAAATTAGAGGAATGTAATATAGTTTACCTCTCAGACCTATGGAGATGGAATAAATTTATGTCCAAAGAAGAACTGGAACTCTTAATTGAAAACCAGATAGATAACTTTGACTATATTAAGTTAAAAAGTTTTTGTACAAACAAAATCAATGCAGACAAGATTAGGAGGGAAGCAATAAATTGGGAAATCATCTTTACATTTAAGGGTTCTGATAAAGGTCTCATCTCTAAAATATATAGAGAATTGTCTCATATTTATAAAAATTCAAGCCATTCTCCAATCAATAAATGGTCAAAGGATATGAACAGACAGTTTTCAGAGGATGAAATTAAAACTATAGTCATATGAAAAGGTGCTCCAAATCACTATTGATCAGAGAAATGCAAATCAAGACAACCCTGAGATACCACTTCACACCTGTCAGATTGGCTAAAATGACAGGAAAAGTTAATGATGAATGTTGGAGGGGATGTGGGAGGGCTGGGACACTGATGCATTGTTGGTGGAGCTGTGAACGGATACAGCCATTCTGGAGAACAATTTGGAGCTATGCTCAAAAAGTTATCAAACTGTGCATACCCTTTGACCCAGCAGCATTTCTATTGGGCTTATATCCCAAAGAAATCATAAAGGAAGGAAAAGGCCCCACATGTGCAAGAATGTTTGTGGCAGCCCTTTTTGTAGTGGCTAGAAACTGGAAATTGAATAGATGTCCTTCAATTGGAGAACGGCTGAATAAATTATGGTATATGAATATTATGGAATATTATTGTTCTGTAAGAAATGACCAGCAAGATGATTTCAGAGAGCCCTGGAGAGACTTACATGAACTGATGCTGA
>JAJPUD010013517.1:443-44041 GCA_023553655.1 Myrmecobius fasciatus
TAGCTTTATTAAAAAAAAAAAAACATGCCACTTCTCCCTTTCCCTTTCTCTCAGTACACTCCTCTCTCATCTCTTAATTTAATAAAAAAACATATTATCCCTTCATATTCAATTCATATCCATGCCCTCTGTCTATATATACTCCTTCTAAATGCCATAATAATGAAAAAGTTCTAATGAGTTACAAATATCATCCTCCCATGTAGAAATGTAAACAGATAAACCTTATCAAGAACCTTATGATATTATTTTCCTGATTACCTCCTTCTCCTTCTTCTCCTGGATTTAAGTCCTGTGTTTGAAAATCAAATTTCCATTCAGTTCTGATCTTTTCACCACAAATACTTGAAAATCCTCTGTTTCATTGAATGATCACCTTTTCCTCTGAACTATTATACTCAGTTTTGTTGGGTAGGTGATTCTTGGTTGCAACTTTAACTCCACTGTTCTTGGGAACATCATATTCCAAGCCCTCTGATCCTTTAATGTAGAAACTGCTACATATGTCATCCTGACTGTGGATCCACTATACTTGAATTGTTTCTTTCTGGATGCTTGCAATATTTTCAAAGAGTTCTTTTCAGTGAATTTTTGTGCCTCTTTTTACCATTTGGCCTATTTTATTTTTTAGGTGTTCTTTTTATTTAGTAATTTGTTGTGCCACTTTTGCTAAGCTATTAATTCTTTTTAAATGATTTTTCTTTTCTCTTTTTTATGAAGCATTAGAGGTTAAGTGATTTGCCCAGAGTGAACACAGTTAATGTCAAGTGTCTGAAGCTGTATTTGAAGCCAGGTCCTTCCCACTCCAGCACTGGTGCTCTATGTACTGCTCTGTGTAGTTGTCACTTTTCATGGTTTTCTTAAATTAATCCCATTTTTTTCCCTATTTTTCTTCTCCCTCTATTTTTAAAAATAATACTTTATATTTCCCCCAATTACATGTAAAAACAATTTTTTAACATGTTGATTCTTTTCAAATTTAAAGTTCCAAATTCTATTCTTTCTCTCTTCTTCTCCCCTCCACCTTTCCTGAGGCAAGAATTGATTCTGATAAAAGTTATACATTTCTCATTTATTTTAAATTTTTTTTCAAGCTCCTCCAGGATTTCTTTATAGTCTTGGTATTATTCACATTTTTCTTTGAGATTTTGCATGTAGCTTCTTTGATTTCATTTTCTTTTTTTTTTAAGTTTGTGTTTTGATCTTTCCTATCACCAGAGTAACTTTTTATAGTCAGGTTCTTTTGCTGTTGTTTGCTCATTTCCTCAACCTATTTCTTGAATTTTAAGTTTATATTAAAATTGGGCTCTGCTACTAGGGTAATAGTGGTACTGTCTTAAGCTTTAGACTCTTCTTACTACTGCTCTTAGAGGTAGTTCTGAAAGTCTTTTAGTTTTTGGTGCTTCTAAGGTGGTATGACATAAGGCCACTGTTCTTCTGGCCTGTATCCTGGTTTGTGAGAGACCACCAAAGACTCCTCTCTACCCTGGAATTGTGATGCTGTTCTAAACCCTTTGCTAGTGTTTTTTTTTTTTTCACTGAGAACACAACCCAGAATTACACATGGGCAATGCAACAGAGTCCTGCTCCCAGTGGCAGCAAATGCTCCTCTGTACTTTCTTCTGACTGTTTGTCTGACCCTTTTAGCATCTATGGGATGAGAACTCTGGCAGCCTTTAGGCCACTGATTTATCTTCTCCCCAGGATTGCTGCTCATTTTCCCAGGCACCACTGGACTGCACTCCACTCACATCCCTGTGAGACAAATCTTTCCTGCTGACATTTTAAGTTATCTTGGGCTGAAAAATTGTTTTCTTCTGACGTTTTGTTGATTCTGCTGCTGTAGAATTCATTTTCAGGCATGATTCTAAAGTTGTTTGGATTGGAAATTTTGGAGGGCTTAGGTGAGTCCCTGCCTTTATTCTGTCATACTCTGCCTCCCCCTCCAATATCTTTCCCAAGAAAACCACAAGGACAATATGGCCCATGGAATCACAAAGAATAAGTTATGGCTAAGGGCAGAACACCACCACCACCACCAAGGAAGTGACACTTGAGCTAAGACTTAAAAGAACCAAAGGAATCTATAATAAAGAAGTTAAAAAGGAATATATTCCTCAGGTATAAGGGCACAGCCTATATAGTAGTAGAGATGGGAGATGTGGTATATGGATCTATTGACTAGAAGGTGATCTATCTGCTTTATACATTTGAAAAAATCGGGGATAAATTGTGAAGGATTTTAAAAACTAAACAGAGACGTTTGTATTTTGTCCTTGAAGCAATGGTGAGTCACTGAAGCTTTTTGAGTAAGGAGTTACAGACATGTGAAGAGATATGTACATTAGGAATATAAATTTGACAGCTGTGTGAAGGATGTATTAGAAAGAAGAAATGATTAATAGGCTATTAATAATTTTCTTCTTCTCTCCTTTTCCTGCCTTACCCAATTGAAAAGGCAAGGAGTATGATATCCAGTGTACACTTATAATTTTGCAAAACAAATTTTCACATTAGGCATGTTGAAAAAGAAGGAAAGAAAGAAAAAATGTTTCAGTCTTTACTCAGGATCTTTCAGTTTTTTATCTGAAAATGGATAGCATTTTTCATCATGAGTCCTTTAGAATTGTCTTTCACTTATTTTCAGTCTTTCTTTATCTGCTGATTAATTTCCTATTTCATACAAACATGTTTTTGTCTCCCCCATCCTAAAAAAATCTTTCATTTGATTCTTCCAACCTCACTGAATATTGTCATGTATATAACACTTCTGCACTTAATAGTGAAATTGCTCTAAAAGACTTTCTTTAATAGGATCTCCACTTTCTTTTCTCTTACTCTCTTCTTAACCCTTTACAATCTGGCTTCCAACTTTATCATTGAACTGAATTTGCTTTCTCCAAAGTTACTAATGTTCTCTTAGCTGCCAGCTCAACTGGTCTTTTCTCTATCCTCATTCTTCTTGACCTTTTTGCATCCTTTCACACTGTTCTAGGTAAAATTGTTGGCTCTGCAGCAAACCAGACCCAGAACCATCAAATCCATAACCCAAATAAACACCATAAATTTAGGAGTCAACAAGAGTCTATTGGGTTCACTAACAAAAGAGACTGGCTTGCAGCATAGAGATTCTTTATATAAGTTTCAATATAGGTAAGAGGGAAATTGAGTGTGGGGTATCTCTGGATTGAACAGGTGTTAAAATTAATCTTCTGAAATAGAAGAAAGGAGACACAAAGCTTCCAAGTAATGATTTAATTGCAATAGTTTACAGATTACCATTAAATCCAGCCTACTAATTCCTCAATGATTAACAACAAAGGAGTGGTTTATATTTACTTTTATAACAGAAAAGAGGAATTAAAATTACAGCAGTATTAGAAAGCTTGTTTTGAACAAATTCAATTGGACAAGACAGGTCATTTGACTATTTTACCTCTCCCAGGCTTTCTTAATCCAAATTATGGAAATATTTTGAGTGTGGGCATGTCAGAACATAATGGGGAGTTTCTAGTGGGATTATTATTAAATCTGATATTTTATTGGATTAGGGGCTATGTCTATCAACCTGTATGTCAAAGTGAAATTGCCCCAGGAATCTATGCCCTGAAAGATAAAAGTGGGGGATTTTAAGACTAAGAAAGAGGAACTTATTCTTTGGTTAACTTATCCACCAACTTATTTTAAAGCTAGGAAAGAGGAACTGTTGGTTAAGGTAGCACTTAATCCCTATTCTTTAGCTGTCAGGAAGGAAACAATTTTAGGGAAAAAAGGGGAACTTAGAATCAGTAGGCTAGGTGTCAACCCTCCTTCTTCCTCCTCCTTTCTTCAGATGTCAGAAAGAGGAATTTAGCCTTTCAAAGGAATCTTATAATCCTGTGATTGGTTTATTCCTACAAAGATATGTCTTACTTTAAATTATCAATTATTAAATGATAAAATCTTATTAATCTTGGTTTAACATAAGATTTGTAGAATGCATGATGTTTATTTTCCAAACAAGAAGCACACTGACTAATGCCCTGAGGATGTTTTATTTTATATTCACTAGTAAATGCTGCTGAGGCTAATGCTAATATGTTAGAGATTAAGTAATGTCAAGGTATAAAAAAGGTAAATGCAATTCAAATGTCTTTTCTGCCTTTGGAAATTCTGTCCCAAGAAAACATCCATACTAGTTTGACTTACCCATTAGAGCTACCCTTCCTTAAAGAGGGGAGTTTAATCACACAATAAAACTCCAAATAAATCAAATTAGACAATACTAATTGATTTAAAAGTTATCCTTTTCACGAGGCTGTTGATGAGGGTTAATAATAGGAAAGGTTCTTCTTAAGGTTAGCCATCTCTTGTTAAGTCACCGGAATAGATAGGACTATTTCTGTTGTTTTGGCACTAAGGAAGGTCATGGCAGGGGGCTATGTGAGAGAGCTACAATAAAAATAGAATCGGGCAATATACAGGGATTGCAGATACAATAGACTTGCCTTATCTTTCTCTGCTACTTTTATTGTAGATCACTCTCTTCTTCTTGATACTCTGTCCAGGTTTTTGAGACACCACTCTTTCTGGTTCTTGTCCTAATTAATTGAACACTTCTCAATCTATTCTGCTGAATCCCCTTCTGGATCACACTCTCTAAATATGGGTGTCCCTCAGGTTTTGTCCTATATTCTCTTCTTTTCCCCCTCTACTTTACTTCAGTTGATCTCATCAGCTGCCATAGAGTTAACTACCATTTCTTTGCTGACAGTTCTCAAACTTACATTTCCTGTCTCAGTCTTTCTTGACTTCCAAGCTCTCATCTTGAATTGTCTTTCAGATATCTCAAGTTGGAGAGCTAGTAGACATCTTAAAATGAACATGACAAAAACTGAACTCATTATGTTCCCTTCCTCCCCAACAAATATTTTCCTTTTCCAAACTTTTCTACTACTCTTGAAGGCAACATCATCCTCCTAGTCTCTCATACTCAGAACCTAGGAGTCATTCAAAATCCTATCTCTCATCCCTCCCCCCCCCAAATCCAATCTTTTGCTGAGATCTGTCGATTTCATCTTTGCAACATCCTTGTTATAAGCCCTCTTTTTGCCTCTGATACTACCACAACTCTAGTGCAAGTCCTCATCACCTCATACCTGGACTATTGTAATAGTCTATTGGTGGATCTTTTTTGCCTCATCCTTCTCTGCTCCAATTCATCCACTTAATTGATTCAGTTTAAGGACTCTGGTTTCTGTTCCACGAACAAGACATTATCTCTTAGTTCTGAGCTTTTTCTCTGACTGTCCTTCATGCCAATAATACTATTCCTCTTCTATTTCATCTATCAAACTCCTAGCTTCCTTTAAATCCCAACTAAATTCCCTTATTTTGCTGAAATATTTCCTCTCCATCTCCACCCCAATTCTAGTGCCTATCCTCTGTACATAGGTTTATTTGAATGTTGTCTCTTTCATTAGCTTTTAAGTTCCTTGAAGGCAGGGACTACCTTTGGTCACTTTTTTGTAAGTAAACAGAGCACCTAGTGATGAATAAATGTTTATTGATTGAACGATTAAAATGATTCCAATATATTTTCTAAAATGGACCAATTCACAACTTCACTAGCTTTTCATAACCCTTCTATTGTTGACTTTTTACATCTTTTACAATTTAATGTCTATGAGGTTGTGCTTCAGTGTTGTTTAATTTTTTCACTTCTATTAAAACAGTGATATTCCATGACATTCATATACCATAATTTATTCAGTCATTCTCCAAATGATGGACATCCATTCAGTTTCTAGTTTCTTGCCACTACAAAAAGGGCTTCCACAAACATTCTTGCACATGTGGGTCCCTTTTCCTCCTCTAAGATATCTTTGGGATATAAGCCCAATAGAAACACTGCTGGGTCAAAGGGTATGCACAGTTTGACAACTTTTTGAGCATAGCTCCAAATTGCTCTCCAGAATAGCTGGATCCGTTCACAGTTCCACCAACAATGTATTAGTGTCCCAGCCTTCCCACATCCCCTCCAACATTCGTCATTATCTTTTCCTGTCATTTTAGCCAATCTGGCAGGTGTGTAGTGGTACCTTAGAGTTGTCTTAATTTGCATTTCTCTGATCAATAGTGATTTGGAGCAACTTTTCATATGACTAGAGATGGTTTTAATTTCATCATCTGAAAATTGTCTGTTCTTATCCCTTGACCACTTATCTATTGAAGAGTGGCTTGAATTCTTATAAATATGAGACAATTCTCTATATATTTTAGAAATGAGGCCTTTATCAGAACCATTAAATGTAAAGATGATTTCCCAATTTGATGCTTCCCTTCTAATCTTGTCTGCATTAGTTTTATTTGTAGAGAAACTTTTTAACTTAATATAATCAAAATTATCTATCTGGTGTTCAATTAAGAGTTCCAGATCTTCTTTGGACATAAATTTATTCCATCTTCACAGGTCTGAGAGGTAAACTATACTACTTTCCTCTAATTTGCATACAACATCACTCTTTATGTCTAGATCATAAACCCATTTAGATCTTATCTTGGTATGTGGTGTTAGGTATGGGTCAAGCCCTAATTTCTTCCACACTAGTTTCCAATTTTCCCAGAAGTTTTTGTCAAATTGTGAGTACTTATTCCAAAAGCTGGGGTCTTTGGGTTTATCAAACACTAAATTGCTAAAGTTATTGCCTAGATTGTTCTGATATCATATTCTATGCCCTGATCAACTGTTCTATTTCTCAGCCAGTACCAAGTGGTTTTGATGACTGCTGATTTATAATATAGTTTTAGATCTGGTACAGCAAGGCCACCTTCATCTGCCTTTTTTTTTTCATTAATTCCCTTGAAATTCTTGACCTTTTGTTCTTCCAAATGAACTTTGCTACTATTTTTTCTAGATCTGTAAAATAATTTCTTGGGAGTTTGATTGGTATGGCACTAAATAAGTAGATTAGTTTGGGTAGTATTGTCATTTTTATCATATTCGTTCAGCCTACCCATGAGCACTTAATGTTTTTCCAATTGACTAGGTCTGATATTATTTGTGTGGAAAGTGTTTTGTAGTTTAGTTCGTATAGTTTCTGACTTTTCCTTAGCAGATAGATTCCCAAATATTTTATACTATTATCCGTTATTTGGAATGGAATTTCTTTTTGTATCTCTTGCTGCTGAACTTTGTTGGTAATATATAAAAATGCTGATGATTTATATGGATTTATTTTGAATCCTGCAACTTTACTAAAGTTCTGGATTGTTTCTAGTAGTTTTTTAGTTGAGTCTCTAGGGTTCTCTAAGCATACCATCATGTCATCTGCAAAGAGTGATAATTTGGTTTCTTCATTACCTACTCTAATTCCTTTTATCTCTTTTTCTTCTCTTATTGCCAAAGCTAACATTTCTAATACAATATTAAATAGTAATGGTGACAGTGGGCAGCCTTGTTTCACTCCTGATCTATATGTTTGTTGATACATTTTTTCTCTCAAAAACTATTTGTTCATATCTTTTGTCCTACTAATAATAACACAAGAATGACTATGTCTTACAGTTTTAGGTAACCACATAAACAAATTTAGTATCAAACTGTTTTTAGAGATGTATGATACAAATGTTTTTCTCCAATTCTCTTCATGTCTTTGCTGTGTTGATTTTGTTTATACAAAAGCTTTAAAATTATATATAATTGAAATTGTCTGTTTTATCTTTTATGTTCTTCTCTAACCTTTGTATAGTTAAGAATTCCAAAGCTGAGATAGATATTGTCCTATAATTTCATAGTTCTTTAATTTTATGTTGCTATTATTTTATAATGATTATTTATCCATTTGAATATATTGTGATACATGATGAAAGATGCTACTTTCAACAAAACTGCATTTTTAGTTTTTGTAGTAGTTCTTTAATCAAGAGTTTCTCCTACATAATTTGTGTTTGTAAGACTAGGTACTGACCTCTAGGACTTTCTTATCTAATTTATTTCACTAATCTATTTTTCTTTAATAAAGCAGTACAAAATAGACAGTTATTACTGCTTTATAATTTAAAATCTAAAGATGCTAGATCCCATTTATTTGATTTTTTCCCATTATTTACCTTGAAATTGTTGACTTCTTATTGCTTTATATAAATTTTGTCACTATTTTATCTAAATTTGATTTGAATAACACCTTAGTATTTAGATTTTAGATAATTTTTATTACCATGGCGGGGGATATCTGTGAATCTTGAACAGCTCTTTAATTATTAAGGTCTTTGCCACTATAAATATTGATTTATTTAATCATATGTATATGGTGTATCTGTTTCTTTGGAGGTTAACTCTTAGGCATTTACTGTATTTTGAACTTATTTCAAATTGAATTTTTCTTTAATATTTTTTCTTCACATTTGTTTGCAATATTCAGAAAATTTTTTTGAAATTTTCTTTTATCTTGAACAAACATTAGAAAGATGAACATTTATAGATAGCTAGTTAGCTAGATAGATGGATGGGCAGACAAACAAATAGGTAAATTGATAGGCAAGTAGAGGAGTTACACTTATTTATTTTGCTACAGGCATTGTTATAAGTACCAAGTCAATGGTTCTCAAAGCATTATCTGGGGACACCAGTGTATCTTGGCTATGTCTACACTGTACTTGAACTCTTTAATTCTGGCTATTTGCAATGCTTTTTCTTTTATGTGGGACCTCTGGATTTTGGCTGTTACATTCCTAAAGCTTTCCTTTGGAAGGAGTTTCTTTCAGGAATTCATCAATGGATTCTTTCTTTCTTTCTTTCTTTCTTTCTTTCTTTCTTTTTTTTTACTCTCTAGTTCTAATAGAATTGGGTAGTATTAATGTATGATTTCTTGAAAGAGAGTGTCAAGGCTCTGTAAAAAATCATGATTAATAAGAACTATAGTGATTCTTTATTTATCTTTCTTTGATCCATTTTCTTAGGCTAGCTGTTTATGAGAGCAGATGCTTTGCCTTTTTCATTTTTTTAAGTTTTCAATTTTGTTTTAATATCTTCTGCTGTCTCATAAAATTATTGATTTTTAGCTTGGAAATTTAGTAAATTTCCAATAATTACATTACTTCAATAAAGTTTGCCACATTCCCTTTTAAACTATTTATTCTTCTTTCAATTCTTCTTTCTAGAGCTTTTATTTCTTTAAACTCTTGTTTCATTTCTTTTAGGTATTTGTTTATTTTATAAAGTGCTCACTTTGTATTGGGCATATTTATTTAATTTATATTATGCTTTTTTTCTGATTATCTAATGCTATTAGCTATTTTAATTAGTTTTTCATTGCTTCACTGAGTTTTCTAAGTAAACTGTTGTGTATAATTGGTCTCCCTTGTTTTTCATTCACCCTATGGCAAATTAAGTGATTCTAAGGTATGTTGGGGCAGTTAAGTGACACAACAGATAGAGTTCTGGACCTGAAATTAAATCTTCAAATTCAAATCTTACTAGCTGTGCGATTCTAGGCAAGTCAGTTAACACTGTTTGCCTCAGTTTCTTCATCTATAAAATGAGCCAGAGAAGGACATGGCAAACTACTCTAATATCTTTGTCAAGAAAACCCAAATGAGATCATGAATATTCACATTATGAATGAAAGAACTGAATAAATACAACAAAGGCGTATTGAATCCATTTATAAGACCAGTAATTCATCTCCTTTTAGGCAAAACTGTGTTACATTCTAGCCTTGGTAACATTAAGATTCATTAATAATAATAGCTTATATCTACCTCGTGCTTTAGAATTTGTAATCTCATTTGATACACAACACAACAATATATTATTATTCCTAATTTTTGTACATTTGTATATACAATTATATAAGCTTGCAATGTCTTCCCTATTGGAGAGTGAGTTTCTTGGAGGAGGATCTATTTTTTCTTCATCTCTTTATCATCCCATGTCTAACACAGTGACTGAATATGTTTGTTGATTGATAAAGAAACTCAAGCCAAGAGAATAAAAATTTTTCCAAGGTCACATAGTTGGCACTAACAGAGCTGAGACTTAAATCCAGGATTCTAAACTTCCAATTTCTTTTTTTAGGTTTTTTTATTTATAAAGCATACACATGGGTAATTTTTCAAGATTGATCTTTGAAAAGCCTTCTGTTCAAATATTTGCCAATGATATGTAGTGTGTGTGGTTTCTAACATCAAGGGTATCGCACTTTGAAAAAAAGTAAAGCAACCTATTAATCCAATTTATAGGTCAACTCTTCCAAGTCAGATCCACTGAGGACATGTAGGCTCCCAGCTGCTTCTTTCTACTATACTTTCATAAGGATCAGAAACTGCAGTCCTAGTTTAAGGACTGATCCATCCCGCTTCAGGTCTCTGAGCTTCACAGAGACAAGTTGAGGCAAGCATACCCAGTTAAATCCAGTCTCCACCCAATGTGGGATTAGTTTCCTTTCTCTATATTGATTACAGAATCTATGTAACCTGGGGGAGGCATTTCACAAACATGTCTACAAGTGGCATGGCAGGCCGGCCTTTTGTTTTGTGGATAGAGAGGTAAAGGTAGTTGTCTTTGGATGGTAAAATAAATGTGGGACTCTGGGAATTGAGTGTAGATCACAAGATAGCATTTTCACTTCTTTTGTTGTTGTTTCCTCGCATCTCATTTTCTTTCTCATTTTTCTTCCTTTTTGATCTAATTTTTCTTGTTCAGCAAGATAATTGTATAAATATGTATGTGCCTATATTGGATTTACATATATTTTATCAGATTTAATATATAATGGATTGCTTGCCATCTAGGGGAGGGAGTGAGGGAAAGGGGGAGAAAATTGGAATACAAGGTTTTTCAAGGGTCCAGTGTTGAAAAATCATCCTTACATATGCTTTGAAAAAAAACCTTTAATTTAAAAAAAGATAAACCCATGTCCCTTCCCAAAAAGTAAAATAAATATGATCTTGCTCCCCACTCCAAAGTATCCAAAAATGTACTGATTTATGTCTACACAGAGGTTATGGCAGGGAGGAATATATTAAATTAATACTAGATATCTGTTCATCCATCGCTCTCACCCCCCAATTGGAAAAAGTATTAACTTTACATCCAAATACTCAAAGAATTTTTATGAAGTGACTGGTAGAGGGAGGGGCAAAGTAGTTTGGCTTTAAGGAAAAAAGTAAGGTAAGATTGTCAACTAAGAATTTCGTTTGGGGAGATTATAACCACAATGACAACAGAAGACTTTCTAAGACCCAGATCAAATGAAGGGGTTTTGTCCAACAGGAAAGGAAAATTCATATTTAAAAACAAAACAAAACAGGCAGTATTTATTTTAATTTATTTTGATACATTTTTCTCATTTTCCATAGTAACATGGGGATAATCTCTAGAAGTGGAAGAGACCTTTAGAAATCAGGAAGTCTGACCCATTCATTTTATGATAAGGAAACTATATAAATGTGGTCCAAAATGATATAACCAATAAGTAACAGAGTCAAAATTTGAATTCAGGTCTTCTGAAAAAAATAAAATCATGGCAACACATAGCAAAAGACACAAGATGCACACCAGACCTGGGGAGACCCTAAGTTCAAATCTCACATCAAATGTTTCCTAGTTTTATGACCTCAGGTAAACCATTTGACTATTCTGTGCCTCAATGTTCTCATCTGTAAAATCATGGTTTTAGAGGTCCCTTTCAGACATACATCTATGATTCTATGAGCTTCAATTCTTTGGGAACAGCTGACAAACAAACTTGGGGTCAATTCTAGTTGGGAGTTTTAAGCAGTGAGATCATCTGGTTGTATGATGCAAAACATTCTGTGAGTGTAGGAGCAGAAATACCTTCATGGTGCTATTATTACTATATTACTAGGAGAATGCATGGTAATAGTTGGGAAGCATCCATAATGCCAGAGACCTGATATCTATCTTGCACTTGTAAAAAAGGTTGGAGTCTTGTCCTAAGCCAACTTTCTGCATACAATTAAATGGAAAAAATATTAATTCAGCACTATTATGTACCAAGCATTGTGCTAAATATTCGAGACTACCTGCTCACATTCTAGTGGGATGAGGGAGATGGTATTTAAAAAAATAGGGCTTATGTTTACATTCAGTTTATAGAATATAAAAATGCCAGGTTGTGGCAAAAAAATAATAGGATAGATGGCAAGGCCTTGAAAAACTCAGGGAGCACAGATGGTCTTCTATCTAACAGATAGATCAAAGATCAGAAAGGAGTTGATCTGTAGGATACTTCCAACAGAAGATGGATATGGATCAGCATCCAGCTGATAAAAAAAAAATTGCTCCTGTAAGAATTAGATGATGTGTTGATGAGGCACCGATTGCAGAAGAAAAATGTTCCCAGATTACAACTATGGTAGCTGGTCATTCCAGTTGTAGGACTCAATTATTCTATTATGCTGGCAAAACTAAGACAAAGAGCTTTAGATACCATCATATGATTTTCTCATTATCTTTGTATATGAGTGATTGAGCAAATGGAAGTTTGGCTTTAGTTAACATAAACACAAGTTATCTAGGAAATCCAGGCCTCTTGATCAGAAGAGAAGGGGTCTGGTATGTTGGAAAGAACACTGTACTGGGATTCAAAGGGATCTAGGTTCTTCTTTTTATTTTAATAATAGCTTTTTATTTGACCATGTGTTAGGGCATAAAAACCTCAAAATCAAATGCAGAAAGGCAGAAATAATAAATGCATTTTTTCCAGATCACATGCAATATAAGGCAAGGAGAAAATAGACCACAAGTTAATTGGAAATTAATAATCTAATCCTAAAGAATAAATGGGTGAAACAGAAAATCATAGACACAATCAATAATTTCATCCAGGAGAATGACAATAATGAGACAACATACCAAAATTTATGGGATACGGCCAAAGCAGTTATAAGGGTAATTTTATGTCTCTAGATGCTTACTTGCATAAAATAGAGAAAGAGAAGAACAATGAATTGGGCTTGCAATTAAAAAAGCTAGAAAAAAAAACAAATTAAAAACCCTCAATTAAATACCAAATTGGAAATTCTGAAAATAAAAGGAGAGATTAATAAAATTAAAAATAAGAAAACTATTGAAGTAATAAATAAAATTAAGAGTTGGTTTTATGAAAAAACAACAAAATAAATAAGCCTTTAGTTAATTTAATTAGGAAAAGGATAGAAGAAAATCATTAGTCTCAAAAATGAAAAGGGGGAACTTTCCACCAATGAAGAGGAAATTAGAGCAATAAGACTAGGAGTAACATTGTCCAACTTTATGCCAATAAATTTGATAATCTAAATGAAATGGAGGAATATCTAAAATATATAGATTTCTCAGGTTAACAGAAGAGGAAATAAATTATATAATAGCCCCATTTTAGAAAAAGAAATAGAACAAGCTTTAATCAACTCCCTAAGAAAAAATCTCCAGGGCCAAATGGATTTACATTTGAATTCTACCAAATATTCAAAGAACAATTAATTCCAATACTATATAAACTATTTGAAAAACTAAGGAAAGAAGGTGTTCTACCAAATTCCTTTTATGATACAGATATGGTGCTTATAGCTAAACCAGGTAGGGTGAAAATAGAGAAAGAAAACTATAGACCAACGTCCCTAATTAATGTTGATGCAAAAATCTTAAATAAAATACTAGCAATGAGATTACAGAAAGTCATCCTCAGGATAATACACTATGACCAAGTAGGATTTATACCAGGAATACAGGGCTGGTTCAGTATTAGGAAAACTATCATTATACTCAACTAACTATAACCACTATAACCAAGCCAACAAAAATCACACGATCTCAAAAGATGCAGAAAAAGCATTTGCTAAAATTCAACACCCATCCCTATTAAAAACACCAGAGAGTATAGGAATAAATGGACTTTTCCTTAAAATGATCAGTAGCATCTATTTAAAACCATCAGCAAGCATCACATGTAATGGGGATAAACTACAACCATTCCCAATAAGATCAGGAGTGAAACAAGGCTGCCCACTGTCATCATTACTATTTAATATTGTATTAGAATTGTTAGCTTTGGCAGTAAGAGAAGAAAAAGAGATTAAGAAAATTAGAGTAGGTAATGAGGAAACCAAATTATCACTCTTTGCAGATGATATGATGTTATACTTAGAGAACCCTAGAGACTCAACTAAAAAAACTACTAGAAACAATTCACAACTTTATCAAAGTTTCAGGATACAAAATAAATCCACATAAATCACCAGCATTTTTATATATTACCAAGAAAGTTCAGCAGCAAGGGATTCAAAAAGAAATTCCATTCAAAATAATTGTCAATAGTATAAAATATTTGGGAATCTATCTGCCAAGGGAAAGTAAGGAAATATATGAACAAAACTACAAAACACTTTTCACACAAATAAAGTCAGACCTAATCAATTGGAAAAAATATCAAGTGCTCATGGGTAGGCTGAGAGAATATAATAAAAGTGACAATAATACCTAAATTAATCTACTTATTTAGTGTCATACCAATCAGATTGTCAAGAAATTATATTACAGATCTAGAAAAAATAGTAGCAAAGTTCATCTGGCAGAACAAAAGGTCAATAATTTCAAGGGAATTAATTGAAAAAATGCCAATGAAGGTGGCCTAGCTGTGCCAGATCTAAAACTATATTATAATGCACCGGTCATCAAAACCATTTGGTACTGGCTAAGAAATAGAGTAGTCAATCAGTGGAGCTGGATAGGATCACAGGACAAAATAGGCAAAAACTGTAGCAATTTAGTGTTTGACAAACCCAAAGACCTCAGCTTTTGGGATAAGAACTCACTATTTGACAAAAACAGCTGGGAAAATTGGAAACTATTATGGAAGAGATTAGGGCTTGACCTACACCTGACACCACATACCAAGATAAGATCTAAATGGGTTCATGATTTAGACATAAAGAGTGATATTATAAGCAAATTAGAGGAACATAGGATAGTTTACCTGTCAGATCTGTGAAGAAGGAAGAAATTTGTGTCCAAAGAAGAACTGGAACTCTTAATTGAACACCAGATAAATAATTCTGATTCTATTAAGTTAAAAAGTTTTGTACAAGCAAAACTAATGCAGACAAGATTAGAAGGGAAGCAATAAACTGGGAAAACATTTTTGCATTCAGATTCTGATAAAGACCTCATTTCTAAAATATATAGAGAATTGATTCAAATTTATGAGAATTCAAGCCATTCTCCAATTGATAAATGGTCAAAAGATATGAGCAGATAATGAGGAAATTGAAACTATTTCTAGTCATATGAAACCGTGCTCCAAATCACTATTGATCAGAGAAATGCAAAGTAAGACAACTCTGAGATACCACTGCACACCTGTCAGATTGGCTAAGATGACAGGAAAAGATAATGACGAATGTTGGAAGGAATGTGAGAAAACTGGGACACTGATACATTGTTAGTGGAACTGTGAATGGATCCAATCATTCTGGAGAGCAATTTGGAACTATGCTCAAAAAGTTATCAAACTGTACTTACCCTTTGACCCAGCAGTGTTTCTCTTGGGCCTATATCCCAAAGAGATCTTAAAGTAGGGAAAGGGACCCACATGTGTTTGTGGAATCCCTTTTTGTAATGGCTAGAAACTGAAGACTGCATGGACACCCATCAATTGGAGAATGGCTGAATAGATTATGGTATATGAATGTCATGGAATATTATTGTTCGGTAAGAAACGACCAGCAGGGTGATTTCAGAGAGGCCTGGAGAGACTTGCATGAACTGATGCTAAGTAAAATGAGCAGAAGCAGGAAATCATTATACATGGTACATTATAGCATTGTATATATTATACATTATACAACAAGACTATATGTTGATCAATTCTGATGGACATGGTTCTCTTCAACAATGAGACGTTTCAAACCAATTCCAATTGTTCAGTGATGAAGTAAGCCATATACACCCAGGGAGAGGCCTGTGGGACTGAGTGTGGACATAGCATTTTCATGCTTTCTGTTGATATTTGCTGGCATTTTGTTTTCCTTCTCAGGTTTTTTTTCTTGTAGATCCAATTTTTCTTGTACAGCAAGATAACTGTATAAATATGTATACATGTATTCAATTTGTCATATATTTTAACATAGTTAACATGTATTAGATTACCTGGAGGGAAGGAGAGAAAAATTTGTAACAGAAAGCTTTGCAAGGGTTAATGTTGAAAAATTACCCATGCATGTGTTTAGCAAATAAAAAGCTTTAATTAAAAAAAATTAGAATCAGAAAAATAATAGCTTTTTATTTTCAAAATATATTCTAATCCCAATTATACCACTATGCAATATTGGGCAAGAAGCAACTTTTGGGAATCTTTCCTCATCTATGAAATGAGCTGAATTGGCCTTCAAGCCATCCACGATGAAGTCAGACCAAACTATTAGCTATTCCCTAATTTTGTGTTGCAATTCTTGCCTTTGTTCCTTCATACAGATTTATTGTACAGCTAGGAGGCACAGTGCATAGGATGATGCTCTGGGAGTCAGGAAGATTCCTCTTCATGAATTCAAATCCCCCCCTCTCATGCTTAGCAGCTGTGTGACCTTGGGCAAATCACTTAATCCTGTTTGCCTCACTCTCCTAATCTATAAAATGAACTGAAGAAGGAAAAGGCAAACCATTGTAGTATTTTTGTCAAGAAAACCCCAAACAGGGTCATGAAGAGTTGTGTATGACTGAAAAATGACTGTACAACAACAATAGATTGTTTTGGCCTCACCCTCACCACCCATGCTAGTTATATTCTTTCCTCATTTCTACCTTTTAGGGTGTCAAGATTCAGCTCAGCTGCCACCTTCTCCCTGAAGACTCCCCTTCTGAATTATTCTGTGGCAGCCAAAACAGCAACACGATGAAATCTTGTGCAGTATGAAGGGAAGCAGAATACCCAAGACTAGATGACTTAATCAGATCTCATATAAAATATGGAGTCCCATATTAGGCATCATATTTTAGAAATAACATGGGTAAACTAAAGAGAGTCTAGAAAAAACCAACTAGGATGGTGATGGGTCTTAAGATCTTTCCAGAAGAAAAAAAGATAGAAGGAACTAAGAATGAAAAAAGACTTATCAAAGACATAATAGTTGTCACAGTTATGTGAAGGATTACATGGGGAAGAGGTACTATACTTTTTCTATTTGACTCCTAAAAGGCAAAACTAAGAGAATGGAATGAAAATTATAAAGAGGAAAACTGAGAGTTGAACAGCTTCCTGACAATTAGAACTATCCAAAAAGGTAATGAACTTCCTGAAGTCAATTCCCCCTCACTGAAGTTGTTTGAGTCAATCCTTGTTGATAATTTGGATATGTTGTCTTAAGGAGATTCTTAGCTGGGTATGGCTTGGACTTGATGGTCTCTCTGGAGTAGCTAAGTGGCTCGGTAAAGCTAACACAGACTTAGAATCAGGGATACTTATCTTCCTGAGTTCAAATCTGACCTCAGACATTTATTAGCTGTGTGACCCTGAACAAGTCACTTTACCCTATTTGGTTCAGTTTCATCATTTATAAAATGAGCTGAAAAAGAAAATGGCAAGCCAGAAGTGAGTACCCTTTGAAACTCTGTCTAAATATTCAGTTCCCATTTTCTGCTCTCTTCTCCCTCTACTTCTCTTCTTTTTGTTATCCATTTATTCAGTTGCATTCTAAATGTACTAAAATTTACTTGTATTAATCTTAAATTTAATCCAGAGAATGTTTATCTATTTTATCTACATACAAGGAATTATACTAGGTGCAAGATAACAAAATAATACAGGTTCTGTACTGAATATGACTCAGATTCTATTATTTGGACTTTATCAAGTAGAGAATCAAATACAATGCAAGATGGAATCCAATAATGGAGACAACTGTCTTAACTAAAAGGCTTTATTAAGATAAGAATTTAATCAAATTGTTTCACCTATTTGCATAGGGAGACTAAAAAATTACAGAGAAAGGAAGATTATGACAAAAATTAAACTCAAGCTCGGAATGTCATCATAAAATTAATTTATTATTTCAATTAAAAATACAATTTTAACAATGGGTTTATTGAAATTAATTCTAAATACAGTAAATATTTCTTTGAAATGAATATAATAATGACATTTTAAAAATAACAACTTCAAATCACTATGTAATTCTATAGATAATAAGCTCAAATGTTCTAAATTTTAAGATAAAATGGATAAGAAAAATTGCTATCTATACTATATATGTCTACTAATGTTTAGTGCTATTTTCTAGTATTAACAATCTAATCCATTTCTTTTAAAAAAAATTTTAGAAACATTACTGAGGCAATATTTAACAGATTATTTATATGGGAAATTTCCAAATAAGAGAAATCATAATAATAATGATGGTTGGTACTAATGATGCTTTTAATACTTGTCAAATACATATTATTTCATTTGGATTTTATAACATCTCAAGAAGTGCAAGTATCACGTATATCTACATGACCTAATTTGATAGTGTATTATTTTCCTACCTTTGAACATTACCTCAATCATTACATTGTCATGGAATGCCAGAAATAGAATTCACAGCCCAGAACATATAATAATGTTGGTTTGGGTGCTCCACAAATAATTGTTGATTGATTGCTGTAAGAAAGGACTTGTCAACAATTACAGCTATCTACAAGCAGAATGGGTATGTGATGGTTGGGATGTGATTATTTTTTTCCTCAGTGGAGGACATAAAAAAGGACTTGATCACCCCTTAAGGGCTATACTGTATAAGATATTACTATTCAAAGATTATTTGGACTAGATTATATCTGAGATCTCTTCCAATTCTGAAGTTCTCTGACTCTGCGACATAATGAATGCTTCCAGCATGAGCCTTTATGTAGTCACATAATATCAGAGTTAGAAACGAACCTCAGAATAATAGAACTGGATTGAACTTCCCTCTGAAACAGCCCTGATCCCTCTACCTCTTGAGGATCTCCCACAATGGGAATTATACTCCTCCTTTTTCCTCTGTGGTAGTCTACTCTTTTTGGATGACTATAATATATTATTACATAATATGATATCATATATGACATGATATGCTATATATGTGCTGATATATATAATGTCTGCTGATATATGATATGATGTGATGTATAATATAACATAGCATAAAATAATGTGATACATTAACACTATACACAATATAACAAAACACATAATATATTATGTATTTACCTACTTCACATAGTTTTAATGATAATAGCTTTGTAAGTCTTAAAATATCATATAAAATCTAGCTATTTTCCAGAATAATCTTTCAATTACTTTGATAGTGATCATACATACTCCTTCCACACCTCTTTTCCCCAGGATTCTCACCTTTAAATCAACAAATATTTATTAAGCTCCAATATATATCATGCACTGTGCTGAAGATATAAAGAAAGGCAGTTCCAGCTCTCAAGAAGCTCACAGTTTAATGGGGGAAAACAACATGCAAACAACATGTAAAAAAAAATGCCAGTTAGAGTCTTACTGGCATAAATAGTAAATCCTCTGAAGTGATTGCATGTATTTAATTCATACTAGTTAAAGTTATAATTATGTAAAATATAGTAATTCATCCTAGGTCAATGGAAATATGCAATGAAAATTCAAATAATGAGCTGTTTTACATAATATTTTTATTGGCACTAATTAGGAATTGGCTTATGTAGGATAAAGTTGAGATAATTTCAAAGGAAGGCACTGAGGATGAAAGAAAGGGAAATAGCATTTATACAACTCCTGTGCCAGATATTGATACTCACAACAACCCTATATAACCTCACAATAACCCTACTATTATCCCCATTTGATAGTTAAAAAATAGACCATTGCATCAATTAGCTGTCCCATTAAGATTAAGGAAACTTCAGAAAACTTTCTTGCAGAAGGAGCGACTTTAGTGGAAACTTGAGGGAACTCAGAAAAGCCACAAAATCAAGAGGAAGAATGTTCCAATCATGAAGGACAGTCGATGAAAATGCCCAGAGGAAAGTGATGGAGAGCCCTGTGTGAGAAACAGCAAAGTGACCAGTGTCCCTGGAATATGTGAGTGGATGGCAGCTGGGGGGAGTGAATGTAGGAAGACTAGAAACATTGGAAGAGAGAAGATTCTAAAGGGCTTTAAAAGACCAACTGAGGATTTTATATTTGAGTTTCTACTTCATAATACATAATTGAACCCCAGGGTCTACAAAACCCCTCAAAGGAAACCTGCAAGAGTTCTTTTTTGGAACCTAATCCAATGCCCACTTTATTTTATCAGTGTATGACACAACTATAAAATTATCAAAGTACTCCTGTCAGCCATATCTCTCACTTCCAATAAAACTGATGAATATACATAAGAGCTACCCATATGTGAGGCAACTGGATAATATATGGGTACAGTGGTGGGCTTGGAATCAAGAAGACATGGATTCAAGTCCAGTTTCAGACAATTACTATGTGATCCTGAGCAATTCACTTAACCTGTGTTTATCTGAGTTTTCTCAACTGTAAAATGTGGATAATAGTAGTACCTATCTTCTAGGATTGTTGTGAGAATGAAATAAGATATTAATTTTAAAGCTCATAGCACAGCATCTGGCACATAGTAGGTGCTTTATTAATGCTTCTCCCCCTTTTTATGTGGGCATAGAAACAGCGTTTTTTTCTACTCCCTCTTCCAAATGCATTTTTCTTTTCCCAAAACAATTACCACATTCACCAACCCCTTGTTCAAAATTTAATAAAAGGAAGTGATAAATCCTAAGATGTCTTGATATTTCAATAATATCTTTACAATCTACCATTATGTTAAGATTCATTGGTCACTCCTCTTCAATTCTAACATCTGAATAGACCTATAGCTGTAATGTGACAAAGGAAGTTAAGTTGATAGATAAACATATAAACTTCTCTCCTCTAGAATGGAAACTCTTTGAGGGAAAAGACTATTGTTATTGCTTTCTTTTTTCTCTTTGTAACCCTATGTATTACATATAGTAAATATGTAATAAATTTTGAATTGAGCAAAAGTAAAAAATTGTGGAAAGATGAAAGGATGTGGAACTAAACTTGGAGGGAGGAGTTACAATGGAAAAAGACCGAGTTAATGAAAATGGACACTGGAAGAAAGGAGTTTGGTGAAGTTAAACTAATTCAAATCTTATGGACCAGATTAGTTGAGAAAGATTTCCATTAGGTAAGTGGAGGAGGATTCAATCCTTCTGGGCACTCCATACTAAAATAAAATAATCTTGCTTTCCCAGTATCCATTAGACTAAGAGAAAATAACCTTAACTAGATAAGGGTAGATTTATTACGAATAAAAAGACATCTCAGATAGAAAAGCTAAGAGAAAATCCTCTGCTTAAAGCTGCAAAGGGTTGAACTTGGGAGAATGAGGAAATCAAGAACTGAAGAAGGCCTTATATTCAGTTCATTAAGTTTATGTTTATAAACCTACTGTGTGTTTCAAATTAGGTAAGACTTGTTTGTTAAGCTAGCTTAACCTGGATCTCAAAAATACAATGTGAATCTGTCCTTATCCCCATTCATACATTTTGTATGCTGTGGTTGCCCACAATATGATGATTTCTCATTCTCTAAACAGTTGACTGAGGGTGATATTATTGATGACTCAGCTCATTTGAGTAGCACTGAAGGGGATTAAAGGGCTAACCTTCAGTCTCCCTTTAACCGCTTGGGTGGTGGCAGTGCCCAAGAATGTGGAGAGCTTCCTGTTTGGGGTGTTTTTGGCATTTTGTCATAGTCCTTGTCACATTTCCCAATTCATTTTGCCAGGGCAGATGTTCTTGAACTTGGTCCAGGATATCTGGATTTTATTGTCCTTCTATGAACATTCTGACCAGGTGGACGATGTCTCAGAAGGAGTGAGGCATCAACATAGTAAAGAGTCACCTTTTAAAACTGTGTAACAATAAGGGATCTGCTATTGAAATCATTCAATCATCAATGAATAGGTGGAGGAAGAAGAAATACACTAATAATCTCAAAGTTTGAGTCAGACTGAGTACAATGAGGGGAAAAGAATCCAAACATGGTACATTTTCTTCTCTGTATTTTCTGATCTCGCCAAAACCTTATTGACCCATTTTATCTTTGGGTTATTGACCAGCTACAAAGAAAAATGGATGTGTCACGACCAAGTGAAAACTGGTCAGAGAAAGACAGTGATTATGACAATGGCAAACAGAAATTGGGGCTTAGTGGTGAATTCTAGTTTTCCATTTTTAGTCAATTGAGAACACACATGGAAAAAGCTCTTAGAAGTCAGGAAACCAGACTCTGGTTCTCTATTTTCCTTTAAAAGTTGTGCAAAAACATGACAAATGTGAAAATATGTTTAAAATTATTGTACATGTTTAACATATTTCAGTTTTTTGCTGCCTTAGGAGGCGGGAGGTAATGAAGGGAGGGAGAAAAAAATTTGAACTTAAAATCTTAAAAAAACTAATGTTGAAAACTATCCTTCATGAACTGATGCTGAGTGAAACGAGCAGAACCAGGAGATCATTATACACAGCAACGACAATATTACATGATGATCAATTCTGATGGACATGGCTCTCTGCAACAAAGAATTGTCTCAAACCAGTTCCAATTGTTCACTGAAGAAGACCATATACACCCAGAGAGAGGGATATGAAATATGGACCACAACGTAACATTTTCATGATCTCTATTGATGTTTGCTTGCAATGTATTGCCTTTCTCTGAGTTTCTTTTTTTTCTTGTAGATAGGATTTTTCTTGCACAACTTGTCAAGTATTTCAACATTATTAACATGTAGTGGACTTCCTGCCATCTAGGGGAGGGGAAGGGACTGGGGGTAAAATTTGTAATGGAAAGCTTTGTAAAGATCAATGCTGGGGAACTACCCATACATATGTTATAGAAATAAAAAGCTTTAATTAAAAAAAGAAAAAAAAGAAAACTATCCTTGCATATAATTGGAAAAATAAAATACCATTGAGATTTGAAAAAGAATTGTGTGAATTTAGTGAATTCTTCTTTGGGCCTTCATTTATAACAATTATAATGAATATTTATATAGTGTTTTAAGGTTTGCAAAGCATTATATTATATTTCTTCATTTCATCCTCACAATAACTCTGTCACATAGGAATATTATCCCCATTTTACAAATGAAGAAACTGAAACTGAGAAAAGTTAAGTGATGTGTCTGGGGTCATTTATCTATTAGAATAATTAAGGTAAGATTTGACCTTCAGTCTTTCTGATTATAAGTCCAGTCATCTATCCACCATGCTTCATAGCAGCCATCAAATAATTGTACCACAACCTCCCAAGGTACTTCCTGGATCTTGAAATTTTATGAAGCTGTGAATTATATATTGTGTTATAATGGATAAGAATCTAGCCTTAGATTCAGAAAGATGAATAAGATGAATTCAAGTCCTGATTGTGATACACACTAGCTTGATGAGCCCAGGAGGGTGATTTTTTTGGGAAAAATATGAGTTCTATTTTGAACATGTTGAATTTGAGATGCCTAGAGGAGGTATATCAAATTGCTAATATCCAATAGGCTATGAGGTATAACTGAACTGAAGTTAGATTATGGTTGCTTACATAGACCTGGGAAGTTATTTGCATCCAGATGACAGATAATTAAATGTATGGCAGCTAAAATGGCTATCAACCTAGAAAAAACTAACAACAAAATTCATCTGGAAGAACAAAAGGTCAAGAATTTCAAGGGAACTAATTTTAAAAAATCAAATGAGGGTGGCCTAGCTGTACCAGATCTAAAACTATATTATAAAGCAGTGTTCATCAAAACCATTTGGTACTGGCTAAGAAACAGAGTAGTTAATCAGGGGAATAGGTTAGGTTCACAGGACAAAATAATCAATGACTATAGTAATCTAGTGTTTGACAAACCCAAAGACCTCAGCTTTTGGGATAAAAACTCACTATTTGACAAAATGGAAACTAGTATGGAAGAAACAAGGCACTGACCCACATCTAACCCCATATATCAAGATAAGGTCGAAATGGATTCATGATCTAGACATAAAGAATGATATTATAAACAAATTAGAAGAACGTAGGATGGTTTACTTCTCAGATCTGTGGAGGAGGAAGGAATTTGTGACCAAAGAAGAACTAGAGATTATCATTAATCACAAAATAGATAATTTTGACTATATCAAGTTAAAAAAATTTTGTACAAACAAAATGAATGCAGACAAGATTAGAAGGGAAGCAATAAACTGGGAAAACATTTTTACATTCAAAGGTTCTGATAAAGGCTTCATTTCTAAAATATATAGAGAATTGACTCAAATTTATAAGAATTCAAGCAATTCTCCAATTGATAAATGGCCAGAGGATATGAACAGACAATTTTCAGATGAAGAAATTGGAACTATTTCTAGTCATATGAAGAGGTGCTCCAAATCACTATTGATCAGAGAAATGCAAATTAAGACAACTCTGAGATATTACTATACACCTTTCAGATTGGCTAAGATGACAGGAAAAGATAATGGCAAATGTTGGAGGGGATATGGGAAAACTGGGACACTGATACATTGTTGGTGGAACTGTGAATGGATCCAACCATTCTGGAGAGCAATTTGAAACTATGCTCAAAAAGTTATCAAACTGTGCATACCCTTTGACCCAGCAGTGTTTCTATTGGGCTTATATCCCAAAAAGGAGGGAAAGTGACCCACATGTGCAAAAATGTTTGTGGCAGCCCTTTTTGTAGTGGCAAGAAACTGGAAATTGAAAGGATGCCCATCAATTGGAGAATGGCTGAATAAATTATGGTATATGAATGTTATGGAATATTATTGTTCTGTAAGAAATGACCAGCAGGATGATTTCAGAGAGGCCTGGAGAGACTTGCATGAACTGATGCTAAGTGAAATGAGCAGAATCAAGAGATCATTATACACAGCAATAAGATTATATGATGATCAATTCTGATGTACCTGGTTCTTTTCAACAATGAGGTGATTCAAACCAGTTCCTATTGTTCAGTGATGAAGACAGTCATATACATCCAGAGAGAGGCCTGTGGGAACTGAGTGTGGACCACAACATAGCATTTTAATGCTTTCTGTGAATGTTTGCTTGCATTTTGTTTTCCTTTTTAGATTTTTTTTCTCTTTCTAGATGTGATTTTTCTTGTGCAGCAAGATAACTACATAGATATGTATACATGTATTGGATTTGTCATATATTTTAACATATTTAACATGTATTAGACTACCTGTCATCTAGGAGTGGGGGTGGGGGTGGGGAGAAGGAGAGGAAAATTTGGAACAAAAAATTTTTGCAAAGGTCAATATAGAAAAATTACTCCTATGTTCTGTAAATAAAAAGCTTTAATTAATAAAAAAAATTAAAAATAAATAAAATGGCTATCAAGTAATATAGAAAGAAAAGAGAGAAGGACCCAGGACAAAACCTTGAAGAAAATTTAGTTGAATATGTGATAATGAATAATTATCCAGCCAGGATAATAATCCAATTATCCAGGATCAGTCAGACATGTAAAAGGGGAACCAAAAAAGAGCAGGGTTAGAAAACTCAAAGAGGAGGGACTATCCAGGAAAGATTAATTATCCATGTCAAAAGGGATCAAGAAGGATAAGAATTGACAAATGAGCATTATTTTTAGACATTAAGAAATAGTTGGCCACTTGTGAGAAAATAGTTTCACTTGAGTGATGAGACTGCAAGCTAGATTGCAGAGGATTGAGGACCTCGTAAGAAGAGAGAATATGATTCTAGATCATTCTAAACTGCTTGCTTTCTCAGGAGTGGCCTTGAACCAACTCCAGGTTAGAAGAACCAAGTCTTAAATTTTCAGTGAGAACAATCAGCAATTACTACAAATCAGGGCCTAATTTATTATTTTGCTCATTATTTAGACTTAAAAAGATGTTGGTGATTCAAAAGATCTGCATTAAGCCTAAAAGTGTGGGTACATATTTGGTTATTTTGGGGTAGCCTATCTGTTAAACATTTAATTAGCATACTCCTGTGTTGCTCTATAATCATTACTTGAGTTTGCCAGGAATGTAGGAAAAAACTCAAGGAATGAAATCATCACCAGCCTGGAGGACTAGTGACTGGAGGCTAATACTACTACTACTACTACTAATAATAATAATAATCAGGATGAGGACAAGGATGATGAGTACAAAGATGATCAGCATTTATATAGAACCTTAAGGTTTGAAAATGCTTTAAATCTGTGATTTCATTTGAACTTCACTACTCCCATCATAATAAAGATGGAGAACTAGGCTGGAGGCAAATTGTAGCAGGAGTCCTTGAATGCCAGACTGAGGAGTTTGCAATTTATTCTAGAGACATAGGAAGTGACTGAAGCTTAGGGGAATGGTTATACTGATGCTTTAGAAATATTGTTTTGCCAGCCATGCATATGGAAGGGGAAAGAATGGAAGCAGGAAAACTAATCAAGAGGCAATTACAATAACCCGGGATAGTGATGATAAGGGTGGTGATTATGTGAGTGGGAAGAAAGGAATGGATATGAAATGTTGGACACTAATTCATTGTTGGAGGAATTGTGAAATTATCCAACCATTTTGGAGAACAGTCTGGAATTATGTCCATGAAGTTATTAAACTGCCTATACCCTTTGACACAGCAATACCACTATATCTAATTTTCAAAAATGATTAGGGATAAAGAAAAAGAAGATATGTGTTCTAAATTGCTTATATCAGCTCTCTGTGGTAGCAGAGAATTAAAATTTGCAGGGATATCTATCACATGGGAAATGGCTTAACAAGCTGTGATATATGGTTATGATGAAATACTCTTGTGCTGTAAGAAATGATGAGCTCAATGATCTTAGAAAAGTAGGGGGCAGCAGGTAGTGCAGTGGATAGCACATCAACCCTGATGTCAGGAGGACATGAGTTCTGGTCTTAGACACTTAACACATCCTAGCTGTGTGACCCTGAGCAAGTCACTTAACCCCAATTGCCTCAGCAAAAAAGAAAAATAAATAAATAAAAATACAGTAAACCTTGCATGAAATAATGAGTAAAATGAGTAAATTATATTTTATATAATAACAATAGTTTTAAGAATAATTTGGTATAACTAAGTCATTTTAATTATATTCAAATTAGCAAAAAAGGACACTTGAAGAAAAATGCTATCTGCAATAAATAGTAGTATGTGTAGAATAATTTTACATGTATATACATATTTGTACCCAGCAGTATTCATCTTTAGTGTGGAATGGAGGGGAAAAAAAGAGGAAAATAAAAAAATGAAAAAAATTACATGGGAATTTTATTACATATCAAAAGGAATAGCAAAACATATATAACAATTTGCAGTTGTATGTGTAATCATCTTTTTAATTATACTATGTCACAGAAATGCTTCTTTTATTCTATAAATTAAAATAAAATAAATTTAAATAAGACAAAGATGTATTGTGAAAGTTTAAAAAGTCAACTAAGGTTGAATACAGAGAGAAAGGGGAAGTATTAGTGATCACTCTGAAGTTCATAACCTCATATTCCACAAAAATTGGGACATTTGAGGGAGCGGGGGGTCAGAGGGATAAAGTGATACATATAAGATACCATACAAGATCACCAATAGGACATTTACGCTGTAAACACAACTGGAAATGTATTACTGGATCTAGTTCAGGAGATAGATTAGAGCCAGACATCTGAGAGTTACTTGTTTAGAAATTATAGGTGAAGATATTGTAGAGAAAGAAGAGATGGAAGACCAAGGCAGAGCTCTGGGTAAATATTAATACTTAGGAGGCAGCAGGTGGATGATAATGAAGCAAAGAAGATTAAGATGGACTTATGTTATAGAATCTGAGTTGCAAGAGATCTTAGAAATTATCTAGTCCAATATCCCACCCAATGATTGCTTCTATAAGATTTTTCTGCCATCCTGCCAAATATCTGCTCAATCCAATGATGGGGAACTCACAACAAATATGAGGCATCCTCTTCTATCTCCAGTCAGTTGTGACTATTAGGTTAATTTTTCTTGTGTTAAAAGAAAACACATCTGTGACCCTGGACAAGTCACTTAATCCCAATTGCCTCAGCAAAAAGCAAAAAAAAAAAAAAAAAAAAAAAAAAAAACTTTGGCAGGATTAAATAAAAATATTGGTCCTAATTTTGTCCTCTGGAGCCAATCAGAATAAATAAATGTAATTCTTATTCCATAGAAAATACTCTCAAATATGTGAAGATAGCTACCATGTCTCTCAGGTAGATGTCTCACAGCTAGATGGAATAGTGGATAGAGCATTGAGCTTGAAGGAGGATTCATATTCCTGAGTTCAAATCTGGCCTCAGATACTTATTAGCCCTATGAATCTGGGCCATCCACTTAATCCTGTTTGCCTCAGTTTTCTCCTCTGTCAGATTAGTTGGAGAAGAAAATGGCAAACCATTCCAGTATCTTCACTAAGAAAATCCCAAATGAGGTCACAAAGAGTTGGATGCAACTGAAAAGAGTCATCAGCAACCTTTTCTCTCAAATTATATTTTCATCCAACTAAATATTTCTAGTTATTTTATCTATTTATCATGGGAATAGCTTGTTTCCCTCACTATTTGGGTTTTCTCTTAGATATGTTCCAGTTTTCCCATGTTTTGGTGGTTCCATTATGTCAAATATGTGGGCACTCCCTTCAATGGTATACATTACAATCTATGTATGTTTTCTCATCATACTCAATTCTTATATATGACATCCCAGAAATCCTTCATAGAGCTACCAAAAATGATTGCATCCCTCTTCTGTTTTTTCCAGTATTCCCTAGCACCCCATTTGAGCTGCTATCTGATATCCTTTGTGCTGCCACAGGGTCAGCCCACTCTCTTTTCTGATTATATCCTACATGACATTTAAAAAATAAATTTGTTATTGATAACATCTGTAAGAACAACAAGGGCTAATGTGTATATGAGAAGCAGCAGGGTATAATGGTTAGCTAATATGGAATCACTCTGACACACATATTAACAGTGTGACTTTGGGCAAGTCACAACTTCTCAGTGCTCTAGGAAACTCCCTAAGATTATAAGTTTCAGAACACCTTTTAACCTGCATTTGTAAAAGGAGTTTTGTCATCAAGAAACTCCCAATACCAGTGAAATCACAAACCTAGCCCTATTACACAGACACAGTCAGACAGTCAGATAGACAGACAGACAGGCAGACAGACAGACAGACAGGCAGACACACACACACACACACCATTTGATACAAATAGATGAGAAAACAGTTAATGAAGAAAAGTGATTTGTCCAAGCTAATATAGTTAGTATCTTAAGCAGATTTAAAATTGGGTTTTCCTGACTTAAAGTCAATCTATATTAAGCAGCTTCATATCTTTTGTTTTTAAATCATCTATATTAGCAGCCCTTTTTGTAGTGGCAAGAAACTGGAAACTGAGTAGATACCCATCAGTTGAAGAATGGTTGAATAAGTTATTGTATATGAATGTTATGGAATATTATTGTTCTATAAGAAATGATGAGCAGGATGATTTCAGAGAAGTCTGGAGAGACTTACATGTACTGATACTAAGTGAAGTGAGTAGAACAAGGAGAACATTGTACACAATAGCAAGATTATATGATGATCAATTCTGATGGATGTGGCTCTTTTCAACAGCAGGTAATTAAAGCCAGTTCCAATGTCTTGTGATGAAGAGAGCCATCTGTACCCAGAGAGAGGATTGTGGGAACTGAGTGTGGATCACAATATAGTATCTTCACCTTTTTTATTATTGTTTGCTTGCATTTTGTTTTCTTTCTCATTTTTCCCTTTTTGATGCAATTTTTCTTGTGCATTATGATAACTGAGGAAATATGCATAGAAGAATTGTATATGCTTAACATATCACATTACTTGCTGTCTAGAGGAAGGGGTGAGGAAAGGGAAGAAAAAAAAATTAGAATACAAGGTTTTGCAAAGGTGAATGATAAAAATTATTTTTGCATTTTTTTTTGAAAATAAAAAAGCTTTAATCAAAAAAGGAAAAATATAAATCATCTATATTTCCTAATCCCCCATTCCTATTCCCCATTTGCTATTTTTCTGCTGCTGTAAAAAGAGCTATAATAAAAAGTTAGGGGTATGGGACCCTTTTTTTATCATAGATCTCTTTGGGGCATATATACATATATATATATATATATATATATATATATATATATATATTGGAGTAGAATTTTTGATTCACATGTAGAAGCATTTTAGTCACTTCTTCACATGGTTCCAAATGCTTTCTAAAATTCTCAAACAATTCTGAGCTCTACCAACAATTCATTTGTATCCCTGTTTTTCCACAAAATCTTTGATTTTGACTGCTCCTCTCCTTTGTTATCTTTGCCCATTTGTGGCATATGAGGTAATATTCCAAAGTTTTTTGATTTTCATTTATCTTAGTATCAATTATATGAAGCACATTTCATATGATTATAATTTTTCTTAGGAAAAATTCTCCTATCTTTTGACTAAGGAGAGATGAATTTTGTACAGCCATCTATCAATTGATTGATCTTTCAATCAATCATCAGATCTAGATATCTCTAGCTCTACATCAAATCCATGGGTTGTTTATCTCCCTTGGATATCAAAACCTCCCCAGATATATTTGATTCAAAAGTTCCATACACTCTCCTCCCCAACCTCTTCTCTTCCAACCTGAAGAACATTAATTTTGTTCATGCAAAAGTTTTTAAATTTTATATAATTGAAATGATCTGTTTTATCTTTTATTGCTTATTTTACAAGATATCTGTCCTAATTTTCTTATAATTTTTAATGGAATATTTGATATTCCAGTAACTTTTAAGTTTATGCTGGTAGATGGTGTCAGATGTTCAAAACCTAATTTCTGTCAGACTACTTGTCAATGTTCCTAGTAATTTTTAACAGATACAGATAAATTACCTCTTCTAGGTAATTTATGTTTTTATCTGCTCTCTTTTGGTCATTTTACCCCTTTCACTGCAAAAGTAGAATTCATGTTAAGCAATAAAGAAGACATAGGCAAATATAGAAGAGCGGAAGTTCTATCTGTCTATAAAGTCCACTGAAAACAAAGGCAGCATTATGTAGTGGAGATGGTGCCAGGTCTGACATCAAGAAGATTTAAGTTCCATTGTACCTTTCACAACATACTAGTAGTGTAACCATGAAATCTCTTAACTTATCCATGCCCCAGGCAACTCTCTAAAATTATGAGATGCAGCCAAATTGCTGATCTGCATCATTGTAGGGAATTCCCACAAAAGAAATATCTTGCATGGATGAAATCACTTGTCTGCAACCAAAAAATAAACAAAATTAATAATAAAACAATGAATAAAAGGTGTAGACATGGAATATTTTAATTACCTGACTAATAATAATAATGGAATTTAAAAGAAATTTATAAAAACAATAAAATGATCAAATCAAAGATAATAAGATAATATGAACAAGTGCTACATATCTAAATCTATAGAATCTTGGCAAAGCAATATGTTCAGATTTATTCATACACTTGAATATCTATGATGGATGCATAAGAGAGAAAAAATGAATGAATAAATGAATGAATTAATGAAAAAAATAAGTGATTTCTATATAAACCCAGTAATCCTCAGAATGCTGAAGCAAAGCAGTTATAAACAGTTCTAGACCAATACATTTGAGAATCTAAAAGAATAAATGAGTGCTTATAAAAGCATAAAATGCCAATATTTAAAGAAAAAAGAAATAAAAAGCCTAAATAGATCAGTTTTAAAAGAAGAAATCAGACCAATAAGAAACTTCCATGTAAAAGACATCAAGTCCTAGTAAATTTACAGTTAAATTCTTTGCTTTTGTTTAAACTTCTTTTGTTCAATTAAATTTAACAATTTATCAGGTTCCTATTATGTGTCAAACAATGCATAAGGTGGTAAGATTACATTCTACTAGGGAGAAACAATGTGTACATAGAGAAGTAAATATAAAAGATATACAAAATTAATACAAAGAAATAATTCCAGTTGCAGAGTATCTCTAACAACTAGGGAGACTCAGGAAATGCTTCATATAAAAGTAGACTCCTATATGTAGCTAGGAATTTCAAGAGGTAGAGATGAGAAGGGAGTGCATTCAAGACATGAGGATTAGACTAAACAAAGAGCACAGAGAGGGAGAAAGAATGAAATAGAAAGCAGAAAGTTTGGCTGAAATATATAGTGTATGAATGGGAGTAATGTGAAATCATTCTGGAAAGTCAAGCTGGAATTCAAATGTGAAGAACTTTAAAGACTTGAGTTTGGAATTTATCTTAGAGATAATAGGGAGCCACTGAAGCTTCTTGAAGAGGAGAGTTGAACAAGAGTTTTGGAAAGAGGTGATGGAAATCTGAAGGTAGATTGTGACCATATGCATGGAGAAAAGGCACCAGATGCTCTGAGAAATATGAAGGGAGAATTGATGACAGTTGAAAACTGGTTAGATGAGGAAGAAGGTAAAGGAGAAAGAAGAAGAAGAAAGAGAAATTCGTTTCATTCATTTTGTTCTGCTAGCTTCCATAAGTCAGATGTTAAAAGTTTCAAAGAAGCCAATTTTAGCTCAATGATATTTTATGGATAGAAGTATCCAAAACCTCAACAGGCTGATTAGGTAGAGATATATGTTCCCTCTACCCTCACCCCAATGCTGTGATCTACAACTGAGGCCAGATAACATCTGTCAATGATATTGCAAAGCTGATTCCAATTCTGGACATCTCCACCTCCTGGATCATCTTCCAGATCTAAGAGTCTGATTCTCAGGAATAAACTGAGTGCATAATAATGCAAGTGCATTATGATGGAGTGAAACAAAGGAAGTACTATGAGATGTTTGCAAGGAAAGATTAGTATAGGCAGAGAAAGGCAGGGAAGGCTGGCTAGGTAGAATGTAGACTGGACTTTATAAAAGAAGCCTTTTCAGATAAAAAAAAAAGGGGGAACACGAGAATTTCTAGAAATAGGAAGAGTTTGAATGCTGGCAATCTAGTGGAAAAGCCAGGAATGATGGACCCGGAGGGTGGGGAATCACTCCTTCAATGTCATTATTTACTTTGTACAAGTCGTGTACGCTCTCTAGGCCTTGGTTTCTTAATCTGTAAAATAAAGGTGTCTGAGGTTCCTTTCAGTTCTAGCTCTCTGATAATGTTTTATGGGTAGAGAATAGTCGAGTTTGTCAAAGAATTATAGAATTTGTGGAGGGCAGAAATACAAGATAAAGCTTGAAAAGTCAATGGGTTCTAGATGGTATAGCTTCTTTAATATTAGTACCACAAATGCTGGGCAGTTAAGTGTCAAAATCTTAAGTTAGTAGTTGATAAAAAATAAGGAATCTTTTAAGGAAATTATCCTAAGAACAATCTTGAGTTCATAAGAAAAGCCAGAAATCCATGTTTCAGCTTCCCAAACTATAAAACAGAAAGGATTTAATTTAATTCAAATAATTAATTCTGGGAACATTTAGGAAGTGGCTGTTATATGTAAGGCAATTTACTAAGAACCTTAGAACCTTTCAAATGTAGGATTTAGGGCTACTGTGAATAATTGCTAATGAAAATCGCTAATGAAATTTTTATGAGTTCTAAAGAAATTGTATGGATGCTTCCCAACACGTGTGAATGAATAATTAAAAACTTCTTTATTAGCTCTGGTAAACTGAGGCAGCATTGTAAGGGCTATGGTGCTGGGTTTGGAATGAAGAAATCTCCACTATGAGATAAACAGATGAGTTGCCTCTGGGGCTTAGGTTTGGCCAAAGGTGGGTGGCAGCATGATGTGGAGGAGAGAGGACTAGATAGAGATTTTCAAAGAAACAAGGTTTTAATGCTGGTCCTGCCAACTAATAACTGTCTCATCTTGAGCAAGCCATTTTTGCTTCCCTTTGTCTTATTTTTCCATTGAGTCAGACTACCACCACCACCTCCATTAAAATCTAAACTCTTTGAGGGCAAAGACTATCTTTATTTTTACTTGTATTCCCAGGGTTTTGTACATAGTAGGTATTTAACAAATGCCTTTATCATTCATTCATCATTAATTTGTAAAATCAGGGAGTTGGACTGAATAATATTTAAGATTCATAAAAATAAGCATATTCTAAGCATTAGCTAGAGCTGTAGTATAAGTGAGTATTCCAAAATTAATAAAAATCCCAAGCTTTGGAGTTGAGGATGGAAGAAGTAAACTTCATAATGAGATTTAAGAAATGTTTTGGGAGGAGAAATTAACAGGAAAAACTTAAGAAAGAGGTGGAATGGTAAGAGTGGAGGGGAAATAGAATAATAGAGGAATTTAAATAACTAAGGCCCTGCAATATGTGAAAAAGCAAAAAAAAAAAAAAAAAAAAAAAAAAGGTAAATGCCTGATTCTTAAAAGCATATTTCCTAGTTAAAATCACCGTTATCAATACATATGAAGAAATGACCCCAGTGGGTTTGCTATACAATAGAAATAAAGTGAAATTACTATCACAGGACCAGGGGCTATAATTTGGCTGAAAGATTTAATTTCCTTCTTGCTTGGAGTTATTTCTTCTCATTTTTCTTCTCCTTTTAAATACTTGAAATTTGATTTTTTTATTTGATTTTTTGATTTGTCAGGTTCTGCTATTAGGATATTGAATCCTCCTATTATTTATTTTTTATTTCTTCTTATAGGATTAATTTTTTCTTTAATAATTTAGCTGTTGTGATATTTAATGCAAGTATGTGTATTTTGTACACATTCAAAATCAAAATTCTTTTGCTATTAATAGAACATCTCAAACATGTCATAATTCCATTTTAATTTTTTAGTGAATTTAGCTTTTGTTACATACTGAATATAACTCCTTATTTTCTCAAATTAAGCACTGTATAAAATTTTTAATTTATTCTTTCAATTTAATTGCTTCTACCTTTTTTACATTAGGTGTGTATCCTTCAAATAACATAATACTAGATGGATTTCATCATTTTTAAAAAGATCCAAGCTATTTTTATGTAATGCCAGAACTATTAAATTTGACTTAGATTATAAACTTCCCCTTTAAGTGTTATTTATTTTGTCAGAAGATACTGTCAATTGAGTCTTATTTATGTTTTAAAAGGGAACATAAGAAAATAAAACTTTAAAAAAAATCTCCATGTTACTTTAAAAAAAAATGTTGGGATTCTTTCTTTATAAAGAAAGTCTGGAGAAGGAGAGCTTCAAGCTCAGAGGTAAAAGGACCTAGGAAATTTTGCCAAAGTTTGATCAGTACCCATTATGTCTGGAGATTTTGAGGGTCATTGACTCCTAAAGGGTTTGTACTATTAACCAAAATAGATACAAACTATATGACATGCCACTGAACTAAATACACACATTATTTCAACAGAAACCCCCAAATACTACATGGAATGACCAATAATCAGTCACGAGGAAGGTGTTTTTGTAAGGTCTCAAGATCAAAGTAACTAAGAAACTAAGAATTTAATGTGTTGGGGTAAACCTGAGGTAGATTTGAAAGAAGAGAACCAGTTGGGTTGGAAAGGTGAGTTCATGCACTAAAAAAAAAAAAAAAAAAAAAAAAAAAAAAAAGTCATAAACGTGTGGTTTACCTCATATTACAAGGCATCTGCCAATTTTCATTTCAAATAATAGAGTATATTATGAGAAGGTGTGACTTAATTTTGATTGACTGAGTATCAGGCAATGCAATTAAATTTACTACACCTATTCTCAAGACAAACAAACATCTTAGCAGTTACCAAGTATGGGAGAGCTGGTTCAGATCTTATCTTAAAAGCAGATGATAATTAGAGGCAATAAGTTCCTGACTGGTGTATCATGGAAAATAGGAGATTTCAATTTTCTTTTCTATTAGGTCAACTATTTGTTTGTTTTCTGTGATGAGAAAATACAAAGTTTTCTGTGGGAGTGGATGAAGACATTTTAGAAATGGGAGGTAGCTAGCTATGGTGTCCTGTGTCTCTTGCCTTCTTTGTAAACATTTTATCAGGACCAGAAAACATGAAGGAGGGGGTTAAGAGGAAGGAAATTAGCATTTATTATCTACTATGAGAAGGCAAAGTACTAAACAATTTACAGTCATTATAATTAAGTAAATGTGGTTATTATTTCATGGTTGTGGAAACTGAGGCAAAAAGACTTGCCCAGGATCACACAGCTAGTAAAGTCTTCCTGACTCCAGGTCTAGTGTTCTATCCATTGTGTTTACTAACTACCCATAAAAAAATAAATAGTTAACATTTGGAGCTTTAAGATTTACAAAATACTTTATATATGTTACCTTATTTGATCCTCATGACTACATTGAGAGGTAGGTGCTATTATTATCCCTATGAGTAAATTTAAGTGACTTGCCCACAGTCACACAGCTAAGAAGTGGCTGGGGAAGGACTTGAACTCACATCTACCTGACTCCAAATCAAATATTCTATCCCTTGCACCAAACAGCTTCTTTCTCATAGTATGAGCAAAGTAGACTCTTAAAGAAATAATGGCAAAGAGCACTGTAAAATGAAGAAAAAAGTTATACTTGAGGTGAGCCTGCAACTAGTGAGATGAGCTATCTGTTCCTTTAGCCCTAAGATTTTCTGATTGCAAAATGATATATTTCAGGCTTAACAAACCTTTGCAATTTAGAATTTTCTGGCTTCAAGATTCCTTCCTCAAAAGTTTTGTTCATTATTTTCATCACTAGGTATTAAGTTTTCTCTAATACAATAATTTTTAACATTTATTCTGCTTACTCTAGGGCACATCAGTAGTGTGCATAGGGGTGCATAGGACCTGAACTAGGTCCATGGTTCTATATATGATGGAGAAGAGAAAACAGATGGGAGTGACACAGCAGAGGTAAAATTGATAATAAAATTTGACAACTGACTGGATGTGGAGGGTGAAGGAGAGAAAAAAAATTACTAGAAAGATGGTTTTGTCATTGATAGAAATCAATTATATTGGGGATTCCAAGAGATAGAAATGAAAAGAAAGTCTATTGTAGCCATGTGGTTAACCAGGGTGAAAACATGGATATTAGAGATAGTTCATAGGCCAGTATGACTGGATTATAGGATATGTGGAGAGGATTAATGTGTAAGGAGACTAGGAAAATAGAGAGGATTTAATGTCAAAGAACTTATTTTTCATCCTAAACATAATAGGGCAGACAGGTGGTGCAGTGAAGAGAGCATTGGCCCTGCAATCAAGAAGACCTGCATTCATATGAAGTTTCAGACATGTACTAGCTGTGTGACCCTGGGCAAATCATTTAATCCTGTTTGCCTCAGTTTCCTTATCTGAAAGATGATCTAGAAAAGGAAATGGCAAACTACTTTAGTATCTTTGTCAAGAAAAGTGTAAATGGGATTATGAAGAGCTGGGTATAATTGAACAACAGTAACAAAAGGAATTAAGAAACCACTAAAATTTATTAAGTAGAACAGTGATATAGTCTGATCTGCAGTTTAGGAAAATCACTTTAGTGATTGTCAACGGTAAAGACCTGAGGCAGAAAGCTATAACAATAGTCTAGGTGAGAGATAAAGAGGGCCTAAATTAGGGTGGTGGCTAGATTAATGGAGAGATGGGATGTACGTGAAATGCTGTGGAGATTTAAAAAAAAAAAAAAGATTAGGCAACTAATTGGATATGTAAGGTGAGAATGTAAGGAGTCTAGAGTCTAAGATGACAAATTGCAAACACAGGCTATTAGAAGGATGGCGGTGCCTTTGACATAATAGGGACATTCAGAAGAGGAGTAGGTTGGGAAAGGGAGGATGGGAAGAAAATGATGAATGAGTTTTGCTTTTGATTTGTCAAATTTGAGATGTCTATGGGACATAAAGTTTGAAGTAGCCAAGAGGTAATTGGTAATGCTGAGCTGTAGCCTAAGAGAAAAGTTGGATTAGATCTATAGATCTGAGAATAATATGAATAGAGATAATTAAATACATAGGTGCTGAGGAGGTCACTAATTGAGAGAATGTAGATAAAGAAAAACAGAGATCTCAGGAAACCAGGACAAAGGCCTTGAGTATACCTATGGACTATACTTCCATTGCAGAGAGCTACCAGGTCAGCTGGAACAAATCTCCCTGTCTCTTTAGATATCTTCTCAAATCACTTCTTTAGAGAAGAATATTACTTTTTACTAGAAAATTTTTAGTTAGCATTTAGGACCAGAAAGTCGATATTCAAGGGGTATCTTATTCTTTCCATCACACACTGCAAGACACTGACTCTCTCTCTGAATCTGTGGTTGCCCATCCTGCTTTACTTACCACTTTGTAGTGTTATTGTAGAGAATAGATGAAATAATGGAGAACTTTTTAAGTGTTAAAAAATTACAAATTTAAAAGTCCTATAGGAATTGGCATAAAGACACCCCTTTCTTAAAAATCTAGCCATAGGGGCAGCTAGGTGGCGCAGTGGATAGAGCACCAGCCCTGAAGTCAGGAGGACCTGAGTTCAAATATGGTCTCAGACACTTAACATTCCCTAGCTGTGTGACCCTGGGCAAGTCACTTAACCCCAATTGCCTCAGCAAAAAGCAAAAAAAAAAAAAAAAAAAAAAAAAAAAGGCTAGCCATGGCAGAAAGCAATAGAATACATACAGGCCAGAGAAGAAAAATGATTATTGCCCTAACTTTGAGCTTAATTTAATTTAACTAGAGATAGCAATATCTCTAGCAAAAGATCATAGGATCATAGATCATAACTTTGGTGCTGAGAGGGTCCTTAGACCCTTTCTAATTCAATCTCTTCTATGATAAGGAAATTAAGGCTCAAAGGGGTTATATGATTTGCCCTCAAACACAAAGTTAATAAGTGACTAAGGCAGGATTTGAGTCATTCTTTTCATCTCTCTGGTAGGGAAGTAGCCTGGGAGTTAACCTGGGAGATGTAGAGGACTGTTGTTCCTTTGCTCTTGGCCTGTGCTGTGATTTTTTTTTATATGTGAGCTATCATATTCCTTTATGGACCTCAGTTTTCTCTTCTGTAGAATGGGAAACTAAGATAACATGCTTTCATTTAACAACTATTTAGGACTGGCTATATTATGGCCTGGTACCCATTAGGATTCTTTAAATTTCAGTTGAATGCAGTTTAATTTAATTTCACCAACATTGAATTGAATCCTTCAATTCATTTCTAATCAAGCATTTTGATTGCTATTGAATCACTCAGATTGGAGGAAAGAATGGTAATAGTGTTGCTCTTAGGTGATTTTTTTATAATGGACTTGCAAAATTGGTGCCATATTTTCTTGGGAAAGAGACAGATGGTACCAGATACAAATGGAGAAAAAAGTACAGAATTGAAGGGAAATCTGACCCCTCTACATACCTCTGATTTCCAACATGACTCCCTAGAAACTGGTAGAATGGATCTTATTGGGTGAATTTGGAGTCTCATCAGAATAAAATCTCTACATATCCCTTCAAGGAAACTATATTATATGACTCAGAAATAGGGTTGGATAACCTTCACCAAGCAAATTGAAAAAAATATCTGTATTGGAGCAGGTCAAAAAGCTCAACTCATTATATAAGCAGATCTTGGCACTCATTTCCCTACTCCTAGGAGAAGTGCAGAAGATATAGAAGAAAGTGATGGGATACCCATCAATTGGGGAATGGCTGAACAAGCTGTGGTATATTAATGTAATGGAATACTATTGTACAATAAGAAATGACAAATAAGCAGATTGTGGGAAAAATTGAAAGACTTGTATGAACAGATGCAAAGCAAAATGAACAGAACCAGAAAAACATTGTACACAGTATCGTCAACATTGTGTAATGATCAACTATGAGTGACTCAGCTCTTCTCAGCAATACAATGATCCAAGACAAGTACAAAGGACCCATGAGGGAAAATGATCTCCATAACCTTATAAAGAACTGATGCATTCTGAATGCAGATTGAAGCATATTTTTTCCACTTACTTTATTCTTTCTCATGATCTTTTTTTTTCCTTTTGATTTGCTTCTTCTTTCATAGCTGGGACTAATATGGAAATATGTTTCACATGATAGCACATGTGCAAACTATATCAAACTGCCTAACAATTTTGGATGAGGAAAGGGGAGAAGGAAAAATTTGAAACTCATAATCCTGTAAAAATGAATGCTAAGATTTTTCTTGACATGTAACTGAGGGAAATGCTATTAAAATAGTACTTTAAAAAAGAAGATACAGCATCCCTCTGCGACATGCCTGTGATCATGTTATTGCCTAGGTTGAAACATTTCCTCAAACATGCTTCATCATGTATTAAATCACTCGGCACTTCTAAGACTGTTGGGCTATGAGAATATCAAGTTCAGGCATGCCTTTGATGTGCTGTCTCCAGTTCATTCAACAGGAGAGAGAGAATGAGAATGGGAGCTAGAGGTCTAGATACTATGGGAAGAACAGGGCAAGAGTTGAACACTATTCCCCTCTACTTCACCACTGACTCTTGGCAGTTTGCAGCCCACCCTAGTCCATCTTCATAGACAAGGTCCTTTCTAGTAAGCAGCTTAGGATTCCCCTTCTTCTTCTCTTCTGTTCCATGGAAGAACTACAAGTGAAGACTTGGGTCACCCCTAAGGAAAGTCTCAGTTTAACTAGTTTGGGTTATATGTAACTAGGTCACTAGAAAACCCTTAAGGAGCAATTGCTAGAGAAGGCTCCCATTTCCTCCTTCTTGCCCAAGAATGGAGAGTCAATTGCTTCTTAGCTGCATTTAATCTGGTGACCTCCAGGGGACAGCAATGAAGTATAGTAGAAATGGTTTGATGAGGCAGTCTCTGCTGTTCACTTATCTACTAACACAAGTCAAGGCATCAAGGTGATGATGTCAGGTAGCAGCCCTAAAACCCCTAGGGGTGGTGAGCATGCTTGTGTATCACTTTCTCCCTGTTCTCAAACTACTCTCTCCTCAGCATTTTCATGAAACAAAATAGAATCTGTAGGTCCCAAAAAAACTTCTGAATGACAAAACCTAGCAAGGACAGGGTGGTAGAAATAGTCAGAAAACGCCAAAAAACACCCAGATCCTCTCTTCTTTCTTAGTCCTTCATGAGAGATGCTATGGAGATAAAATAAGATTTGGCAATTGATTGGAGTTGTTACAAATGTCAATAATGAGCTTGAGTGACTAAAATGACTATGATCCCTAACTTCTCTCCTTATACCCTTATCACATTTTATTTCCCCCAAGAATGACATGATCAGCACAGTGTAGGTGAAGAACTAGGAATCTGGATTCAGGATTTGAACATGTTTGAATCCAGGTCTGCTCTGTGACTGTGAAAAAATCGCTTAACCTAATTCTCCATAGTATAAGGAATTTTAGAATTCATCTAGAGTAATCTGTGCCTTACAAAGATAACACAGCACCTAATAATAACAAGCACTTATATAGAGAGTTTGAAGGTTTCCAAACCTAAATTATTTTGATAGTTACCACTTTGTATGTAACTTGAGATCTGATACTTCTAGTATTCCTTTCTTTGTAATTTTTTCATTGATTTCAATTATATTCTTCACCTTTTGTTCATCCAAGTGAATTTTGTCATTACTTTTTCTAGCCCTACAAAGAAATTATTTTGTAGCTTGATTGGAATGGCACTGAATGAGTAAATTAATTTAGGCAGTATTGTCATTTTTCTTATACTGGTTCATCCTACCATAAGCAATTAACATTTCTCCAATTATTTAGATCTGTCTTTATTTGTGTGAAGAGTGTTCTGTAAATTGTGTTCAAATAAATCCTGTGTATTTCTTGGCAGGTAGATTGTCAAGTATTTTCTGCAGTTATTTTTAATGGAATTATTCTTTCTTGCTGTTGAGTTTTGTGGGTAATATGTAGAAATGCTGGTAATTTTGTGGGATTTCTTATATCCTACAATTTTGTTAAAGTTGTTATTAATTGAATTGTTTTTTGATTGATTTTCTAGTGTTGCTAATACTTTTAAATGATATCTATGGTCATTTAAAAGACACTGGCCTATCATTCGACAAAGAAAAAGCCAAGTGGATGAAAACTGTACATCTCCTAGATTACAGCATGCAATTAGATGACCTATTGAGTTTGTCTATCATTGCATGTCTTGAATTGATACTTCCTGGGGTATTTCTAATCAATTATTTAAAGAATATTATTGGATATTATGGGTCATGTTTGACTTTACAAATGAGCAGAATCTTCTTTAGCCCCAATATTATGTGGAAGGAGTAAATGTCATAGACAGTAAGAAGAGGAAGAAGTTGGTCATTTAAAAAATATTTTTATTAATGCATTAGAAGGTACAGTCTAGTAGCACAGGGTGGTAAAGTTCAAAGTGAGGACTTCAGTTTGAGGACAGAATGAAGGAAATCAAATATCATAGGCAATTGCCTACCATGTTTGACCCAAATATACCTGATTCTTCTGACAAAGGATAGATAGAAAGACAAGGATGGGCTTGGAGACACAAAGCAACTTGAAGAAAGGTCTAATCAAGACCCAAATGGAAAGCAGGTAGATTACAGACTGATCTATAGTCTGATCTGACCAAGAAAGGTGGGATTGTCCAATGCCTCCCAAGCTATGCTGCTTTTGTTCCTGGGCATTGGGAATCAAGGAGTTCATGTTCACGACTTGTTACCTTTGAAGTAGGAGTAGAAGCTCTGTGCAGTGAGACCTCGTTTTCCTCCCTGAGCCTGGCTTGCTTCTCCAAGCTGGGTGGTCTTCTGCCCATGCGTTTCTGATTCCCTTGTCTGTAGGCTTCTCTGGTCCTGCTGTTCAACCACCGTCTCCCTTGTCTGATGTCTATTCCACTCCTGTCCTCCAATAGTGGGTTCTTGGGTCTGGCAGTCATCACTCTCCGGTAACCCTCCTGTCACACTACAACTTACCTGACTTCCACTGTAGCCCTGTCTCCCAGACAAAGAGCTCCCCATTTGGCTGTGTCCTTGACTTCTTGCTTGTTGGTTCCTTTCTTGGTCCCATCCCTGACTACATCCTGTCTGGGTCTGGCCCCATTGCCCTGCTCTTGTTATCTGGCTCTTGTTTTGTCCTTGGGTCTCTGTTCCTCCAGACTGGTCATAGCCAGTTTCCCACTGTTGGGTGACAGTATTCCCTGTCTGATGGTTTGTGTTCTGAGTGATCCCTGTCTGAGACTGACCTCCAGTTATGGATTCATTTGACTGATGGGTCCTGCCTGGGTCTCTTATCTGAGAGATGCCAGTGTGAGCCTGAGACTGACCTCCAGTCATCCACTCATTTTTATTATGGCTCTGGTCCTGTTTCCTAGAGTGAGAAATATGAATATGAATCTGAGACTGATCTCCATCCAGGTCATCACTTGTCTGATAGGTCCTGCCTTGTTCTCCAGTCTGAGTAGTGCCAGTGTGAATCTCAGACTGACCTCCAGTTAGGGTATCACTTGTCTGATGGGTCCTGCCTTCTTCTCTGGTCTGAGTAGTGCCAGTGTGAATCTGAGACTGACCTCCAGTCACTGTCTCATTTGACTGATGGGTCCTACCTTGTTCTCTG
>JAJPUD010013518.1:5867-19029 GCA_023553655.1 Myrmecobius fasciatus
GGACTGAGCGGAGGCCGGGCCCCGCCCTACAAGGGACCCCGGAGGTGGGCGCTGCCTTGGAAGACGCCTCCCCTTGGGGCACCCTGGTCCAACTCCCAGGGGTCCCGTCCTCTGAGGGATACCAAAGTCCCTGGCTCCTACCTTCTGAGGCAGCCGCCCCCCCATCCCCAGGACTCTAGTAAAAGTCCCCCGCCCCGCCCTCTGGCAGATCCAGACTCCTCCTGCCCCGAGGAGCCCCCAAGATTCTGAGAAGCAACCCCGGGCGTTTGAGGGACCTTAGCTGCTAAAGCACTTGCGTCCCATCCCTAGAGCCAGCCTCTGAAGGAGGCTGGCAACGGAAGTGAGAACCCCTGAGCCCTCCGCAGGACCCCGCAGACAGACCAGGTCATTGCCTTGTGAGGCAGCCGGGGCCAGTGAATGACCCTCTGAGGGTGCCCCTGTAGCTGAGACCCGAATCCTTCCGCCCCCCGGCTCAGAAGCAGCTCCCCCGAGACTGAGTTGTGGGCCCCGCAGGGATCGAGCTCCAAACCCCTAGATACAAGCCTCCAAGGAAGCCCGGCGTCCATGCATTCCTGAAGGAGGCGGTCTTCTGAGCAGCCTGAACACCCAACCAAGGAAGCCTGGCTGGATCACTGTCTCTGAGTCCCCAGATCAGGGGGGTGAGCCACCCCTTCTGTCCCTCTTAGGGACCCCAGGATCCTGGCTAAGTGCTCCGTGTGGGATCAGTTTCAGTCCGCGCTGCCGACCTTGGGTCTGGACTCGGGCTGTCCATGGTATTGACGGACCACGCAGCCAGACTTCTAGACTAATGCCTTAAGGGACCCCGAAATCTGGCCCATGCCCCCAGGGCCTTAACAAGCACCCCCAAATGCCCGCTCCTAATTAAGGCACGGTCTGCACTATATATAGCCTTTCAGATCTCGGTAGGGGAAGCTCGGACGCCTGAGTTCCACTTCCCTACCTCGTGCCCCCCTTACCCCCCCCCATGGCCTAGCCAGCGGCCTAATGCACTTGGGGATTAAATATTTATGAGTCCGTCTGTAGCTCTCGCCTCGGGATGGGGCCGGGGAGCGGCCGCGTGGGTGGACTCCGCGGGTCCAGCCTTCCGGGAGCATCCTCTCAGAGCTCGCCCCCTTCCCAAGCCCTCAGTCTGTCCGGGGCCTCGTCTCGGTGTCTCTGCGCCTAGGATCTGTGTTTTGCAGCCCAGGCTGCCAATGGACTCCTCCGGAGCTTCCTCTGTCTCTCCCCATCTCTCTCTTCCATATATTTAGAGGCAGCTTAGGAGTCTCAGTGGGGAGAGCCCCAGACTCTGGAGGACCCGAGTTCAAACGCGACGTCAGACACTTAAGTGGACCTGAGCAAATCCCAACCCCTTCTTCCTCAGTTTCCTCAACTGTAATGACTTTACAGTTGAGGAAACAGGATACAGGATAATAATAGCACCTACGGGGCCAGGCCTGTGAAGATCACATAACATAATTTAGCACAGTGCCTGGCACATAGTAGGCGCTTAATAAAGCCTTCCTTCCTTCCTGTCTCCCGCCCACATATCTAGCTCTTTCTCTGTCCAGGCAGACAGTGGGTGTCCCCGGAGCCGACGCTGGCACAATCCCGAGCAGGGAAGAAGGGGACCCAAGCGCCACCTGGCGCCCACCAGGTCCGAGGGCGGAGGAGGCGGGGGCCGTCTGTGTTTCTCGAAGGAAGTCCCTTAAGCGAAGGTGGGGGAGAAGGGGAGGCTACCCCCGGAGCCGGAGGATACTTCTGCCTGCGGGAAGGAACTCCCGAATCCTCGAGGGCTAAGCTCTAGGGATGGGGTAGCCTGGACCCGGCGGGCTCCCAGACAGGGGAAGTGCGGAAAGGGGGGAGGGGCGCGGCAGATGGCTAACGGGAGGAGGGGAGAGGGAAGCTGACCGCAGCCACCCTCAGCCGCTGCTCCCGCTCACGCCTTTGCCATGGAGACGCGGAAAGGGAAAAAAACCCCGGGCCTGGAGCTCCGCCCCATAGGCTCCCCTTTGGCGCTGACTCGGGCGTGGCCAGCAGCCTCTTCCTCCCACCAACCTGTGGCAGGTACCTCCCGGGAGCACCAGGGCGGACTACAACTCCCAGCAGCCTCCGAGGCCCAGGAGGGGGCTCCCTCGGCAAAAGTGGCCCGGGGCGCTCCTGGGACTTGTAGTCCCAGTCCTTGCTGACCGCGGGGGGGACCACTGATGGACCCCGACTTGCTGACATATTATAGCCAGGCCTGTTTTGGGAGTCAGGAGTCCCTGCACCCACCTCCGGAACCCAGGGAGCGGGAAGGTGGCTGAGCATCCCTAGGTGCCAGGAGAATGCCGGGGACTAGTCCTGGGACACCCTTCTCGGATCTTCCTCCCCAGAACCTTCCGGGGCTGCCTAATAGTTACCCGGGTTTTACTCGAAAGGAAACTTGCCTCAAGCTACACAACTGCCTTAGAGTCCCTGTTTGGTGCAAACCCAGGCTCTGACCCCAGATCTTTGTTTTCTGCACTTTGTTCCGTCCCTGGGTCACTGTGCCTTCAATCTTGGGTCCCATGGTTTTAAGATGAACTAGAGGGTCCCAGAACAGGCCATCGGGAGGTGGAAGGGCCTTGAGATCACAGCCCAGGGGCCCATATATAGGCTGGGCTTCCTGTGGAAGAGATTAGGTTGCTCTGTGGCCCCCAAAAGCTTAAGTAAGGTTGGGGAGGGCAAAGGAGATGTGCAAAGAGACCCAATCGGCTGGGTACCTGGGCAATGCCCCAAAAGGCAACGGGCAGGAACCAGCTGGAGGGGTCCCTTGAAGGCAAGGAGGGTGGAGAGGAAATCCTGGCTCTGCTGGTGTTTGTCACCCTTGTTTGTTTGTCCTTCCTTCTCCAAGAGGAACACATCAGGGAGGCCGTGAATTTGGATCGAAGTGAGGGAGGTCTGGGCAAAGTCACCTGCCTCACTTTCCCCTCCAGAACCATTTGGACCCAGGACCCAGATCCACATCAGGCCCACAGGAGATGGCTCTGGAGGCAATGGGAGACCTCGGCCTTTTTAAGCTAAAGTCTTCAACAGGTCAACTGAAGCTGCGTTCATTTGGTGATTAAGGCGAGATAGCAATTGAGACAGAGAATCTCCTCTTTCATCTATCAAAAATAATCCTAGGGGCAGCTAGGTGGTGCAGTGGATGGAGCACCAGCCCTGGAGTCAGGAGGACTTGAGTTCAAATCTGGTCTCAGACACTTAACACTTCCTAGCTGTGTGACCCTGGGCAAGTCACTTAACCCCAATCGCCTCAGCAATAATAATAATAATAAAATAAAAAATGAAATAAACCTAACAAATACATCTAGGAGGGGACGACCCTCAGGGTTTCTGGCCAAAGCAGAAATCACTGCTTTTTACATTCAATCTAAGTCAAACATGGACTAAATGGGGCCTGGCCTGGGACCCAGTGGTGGGCAGCCAATAGTTAAAGGCACAATAAACCCCCTAAAGGACCCCTTTTCCTGATCTCTTCCAAGTGGGTCCTACTGTGAGGCCATAACTGCTCCCCCTCGAGTCCTCCTGGCCAGTTCAGAGTTCCAATTTTAACTGCACCATTTATCATGGACAATGTGGCCCCAAGACTTCCCTCCTCCAAAACCGAGGGGATAAAACAAATGGAGGATCAGGATGGGTCCTGCCAAACTGGAATGGTCTGGACAGGAGGTCCAGTCTCTGGGGAACCTCAAGCTCTCCAACCTGCCTCTTTCCCATTACTTGGAGGTTTTAGTTTTGGGGGAGAGGGGAAGAGCAATTAAAATTAGAGCTCCCACCCAGACTGATTTTTAAAATTATTATTATTAAAGCCTTCTTTCCCACTACTTGGGGTCCTTTGGAGATTTTGATTTTGGGAGAGAGGGGAAGAACAATTACAATTAGAGCCCCCACCCAGACTGATTTTTTTTTATTATTAAAGATTTTTATTTTCAAAACATATGCACAGATTCTTTTTAACATTCAAGCTTGCAAAACCTTGTGTCCAAATTAATTTTTATTTATTTTTTTATTTACTTTTTGCGGACGTAATTGGGGTTAAGTGACTTGCCCAGGGAAGTGGTAAGTGTCCAAAGTCAAATTTGAACTCAGGTCTTCCTGACTTCAGGGCTGGTGCTCTATCCACTGCACCACCTAGCTGTCCCCAAATTGATTTTTAAAGAAAAAAAATGAAATAAAGAAAATTCAACTAAGTTCAACACATTTTTATTAAACATTTCCTGTGTGAGACATTGGGGTAACCAAATAGTCCCTGCCCTCCAGGAGCTTGCAATCTACTAATCCACGCCACCGCTACCCCCCAGTTCCCATAAGAAACAGGTTCCACACATAAATGGCGCCTGTCTACGCCAGGCAGGGAAGGGGAGAAGGCTAAGAAGGTCGGGACCCCTGCTTCTTTCTAGGGTTCTAAGTTTGGGCAGACTGCCCAGCTGGAAGCAGGGGGGCTCTGGAAGAAGGCAGGTTATGGGCTGGGGAGGAAGAGCAGGGCTCCTTGGCGCTAAGAGAAAGGCAGCGCTGCAGTCAGCGGGGAGCAGGACTCCTGTGGCTCTGGAGAAATGGTCAGGGCTTGGAGACGGGCCCAAGCTCGAGAACGTGCGGCGGGGGAAAGGCAAGGACCCAACAGCGCCTCGGCCTGGGCGATGCGACGGGCAAAGCGGCTGCGATCGCGTGCTAGCTGCTCCCATGGCCCCCGGCGGGCAGCACGGGCGGGACCTGCCCACACCACCAGGAGGTGAAGGCCCACCGTGCTGGAGAATCGCACCTGGAAGGATGGCATGAGACAAATAAGAGGGGGCTCCTGACCCCCCATCTCCCAACCTTGAACTTATGATCCCTCCCCTGCGTAGGAAGAAACTGGCCTAGAGAGCTCAGGGGCTTCTGCAGAATCACAGAAGTGGGGGGGGAAGGAAGGAATAAGCATTTATTAGGCACCTACTGTGTACCAAGTGTTGCAAATACTTAGTAAATAAAGCAGCTTCAGAGCCCCCTCTCTGAATCCCACCCGTAACCTGCTGAGCTCATTTTACACAGACAGGCTGAACAGCCTAGGGGACAGATCACTCAGGAGGTCCTGAGTTCAAATCCCACTCGGTGTGTGGAAGCAGGGGCAAGTCCTTAACTCCCTGAGCCTCAGTGACTGCCTCGGGCTGGACTGAACCAAAGGGACAACGTAGCTAGCTCTGACCTGCACCCGGCCTCCCTTCTGAAGTGAGCCAACACCCGGACCTCTCCTCACCTTCCTTCCCTGAGGGGGCTCAGGCTCTGGCTCCACAGGGGTCCCTCGGGGCCTCAGGCGCCTCCTCAGCCTCTGGGGGAGCTGGACTGAGGGCCAGGGGCGGGGCCGCACAGCGCCAGCAGCGAAGATGGACACGAGGAAGTCCTGCAGCCCAGAGTCCTCTCTGCCCACAGGCTCTGCTTTAGCATCTTCCTCATCCTCATCCTCACCGGGCCTGTAGGCCCAGGCTCGGAGCAGGGGGCTGCTGAGCACAGGAGGAGACTGGCTTCCTGGTCCTTCTTCCCCACTGGACACATCTTCTTCCTCATCTTCCTCCTCACCTGGTCTATAGGCCCAGGCCCGCAGCAGGGGGCTGCTGAGTACAGGAGGAGGCTGTGTCCCTTGTCCTCCATCTTCCCCATCAAACACATCTTCCTCATCTCCATCCTCATCCTCATCTCCTTCTTCCTCACTGGACACATCTTCCTCATCCTCTTCCTCACCAGGTCTATAGGCCCAGGCCCGCAGCAGGGGGTTGCTGAGCACAGGGGGAAGCTGGCTTCCTGGTCCTTCTTCCTCACTGAACACATCTTCCTCATCTTCATCTTGTTCCCCATTGGGCACATCTTCCTCTTCCTCATCTTCATCTTGTTCCCCATTAGACACATCTTCCTCATCCTCATCTTCCTCCTCACCAGGCCTACAGGCCCAGGCCCAGAGCAGAGGGCTGCTGAGCACAGGGCGGGGCTGTTCCCTGGTCCTCCATCTTCCTCATCCTCATCTCCTTCTCCCCCATTGGACACATCTTCCTCATCCTCACTAGGCCTGGAGTCCCAGGCCCGCAGCAGGGGGCCGTGGAGCATGGGGGGAGGCTGGCTGCCGGCTCCTCCTTCTTCAGCCTCCCCCCCACCACCTGTTTGCCTCTTCTCTGAGCTGCCCAGCCAGAGCCACCGGCCCTTGAGGGCCGCCGCCCAGCCAGGAAGGGGGGCCGTGCCCAGTGGAGCCCGGGGCCTCGGGCATGATATCGCCCCCCACCTCTTCTCCGTCCTTCAGCCTGCTTTCAGGGCAGGGGGGCCCTGAGTACCACGGGGAGGCCAGGAGCTGCTCCCTCCTCCACAGGTCCCCGGTCTTGCTGGGCGGGGCCGGCGGGCCCACTGCCAAGCTTTTCTCTCCCGGTGGCTCCGTCCTGGACCTTCTGTCCTGCACCCCCGTGACCAGCTGGCCCTTCAGCTTCTTCATGGCCCCCTCTCCTGGCTTGTCCCCCGGCCCAGGGCAGGGGGCTGGAGCTGGGCTGAGCGGCTCCACCTTCAGGTTGCGGGGCCGGGACCACGGGGCCCTCCTCCGCCTCGGTTCTGGCTCCGGGGTTCCCAAGCTTTCCACCCGGGCTGGGCTGAGGCTGGAGTTCCGCCCTCCCCAGCTGGGCCCAGGCCCAGGCCAGGAGGAACTGCAGGCCCGAGAGAAGGCTGCTCTTGAGGGAGTGCCCCAGGGGGACTCCAGGGAGGTCTCCCAGGTGAGGGCTGGGCTGCAAGAGGGGACAAGCAGGCTAGATGAGATTTGTGTTGGGCTGGAAGCCGAGCCTTTGGCAGATCCGGGCTTCGGACCTGCCCCGTTTCCCTCAGGAACCCACTTCCTGGGCCTCGCCCCATTCCTCCCGGCCCTAATCACTCTCAGCCGGCCACCTCTCACCCAGCAGCAGGCTTCAAGAGCCACCTACAAGACAGCCGGGGACCAAAGGCCACAGCCGGCACCGGGCCTGGAGCCAGCAAGCTCCGAGTTCAAGTCTCACTCAGCCAGCTGGGAGACCTTGCGCAAGTCACCCGGCCTCTGCTTACCATAAAATACAAACAGCACTCACTGCCAGAGCTGGGATGGTGTCTGTAAAGCCCCAGCAACCCCAGTAATCCTTCCCTCTCTCTAAGGGCCCCTAAGGGGACCACGAGCCCCTGGACCCTTCTGGTCCTCGAGTCCCCTATGCCTGTCTGCTCTGGGGCTCCCAGTGCCCCGTCCCTGTCCAAACCTACCCCCTCAGAAGTCCCAGCCCCCCTTCTTGTGTTGTCTGTCCCCTGGAGATCTTCATCCCCTCTCCATTCAGTCCCCCTGAGACCCTGGTGCCCCCTCTCTGGCTCATCCCCCAGGCCTGGCACTCCCTCCCTGTCCTGCCCCCAGGGTGGCATCCTTTCTTTGTCCCCTCCCTGTCCCATCCTCTCCTGAGTGTCCCTCTGTCTTCTCCCCTCCCCCCTCCACCAGGGGCCCTCGGCACCCCTTCCTTGCCCCCCCCCCGTCCCCGGCGCCCCTTTCTTGTCCTGTCTCCCTCCTCGGGTACCTCGGGCCCCTCCCCTGTCACGTCCCCTTCAGAGTGTCCCTCTGTCCTGTCTGTCCCCCCGCCCCGGGACCTCGGCGCCCCTTCCTTGTCCCTGTCCCACCCCTCGGGTACCTCGGCGCCCCCGCCCCGTCCTCCCCTCCGGCTCTCTCCCCGTCAGGACTCACCGGGGCAGGGCTGGGCGTCATCCCGGGGGGCAGACCGGGCGTCCACGGGCACGGGGGTGTCCAGGGCGGGCTCGGGTTAGGGCTCATCTTGGTCGGCCCGAAGGCTGGGCGTGCGCTTCCGTCTGGGATCTCCTGGATCTCGGCTCTCTTCACGGTACACTCTGAGGTCGGCTTAGCTGTGGCCAGAGCGCGGCGCGCAGGCTCTTTTGTAGGACGCGCTGACGTCACGGAGCGGAGTTTCCCGGAGAGGGGCGGCGCGGGGGACAGGGAAAAACGCGCTGACGTCACCCCCTCCGGAGCTCAGTTTCCAGAGCTTGAATCAGCTCCGATCCTCCTGGGCCCGGAGAGCTCCGGGAGCTGACGTCACGCGAGGGGCGGGGCGACCGGCCGCTCGGTGATGTCATGGTCCCGTGCTTGGGGATCCCGAGCCCGGGAGGTGATTCAGGGGTCTGGAACCTCCGAGATCCGTCCGGAGCAGCCCCGCCCTTCCTTTGGATCCCGGCTCTGGCGCCCAGCCCCGCGTCACCCTGAGGTGATGAGTCTGCTGCCCAAACCACTGTCCGAAAGCGATGGCTCGGGCCTAGTGCAGAGCCCTGGGGCCCTTCCCTGGAGACCACCTTCCTCGCGGGGGCCCCTGCGCGCGGGATTCCCTCCGAGCTCTGCCAACTGTCCCCTCGGTGACCGCTGGAGCCTCAGTTTCCTCTCGTGAGAAGAGGTGGGGGCGGAGCCCTTCTCCGAGAGCCTCTAATCCCTCTGATCCCAGAATGGCGCAGCTCAGCGCCCAAGCTCGTGGCTGGGCCGGTATAACCTCCTCATCCAGCCGGTCGCTCCGGCAGTCAGTCAACAATCTCGGACCACAGGACGGCCTAGTGGCCCAGCCTAGTCCTGCGCCCCGCAGCCAGCCCCCCCAAGCCCCTGACCCCTACCAGCCCCGCTGGGAGCTTCCTTTCTGCGAGCCCCGGGCCGGGGCTCCCATTCCCTTTCCTCTCGGGGACCCAGGAGGCTTGTCACTCCCCGGCAGCTGTGGGGGCCGCGGAGTCGTGGGGTCAGGTTAGGGGGAGGGGCCGGCCAGAGGGAGGGAAGAGCGTGGGTGGAGGACTTGAGGACCCCGGGAGAGATGCAGAGCAACTGGAGAGAAAGGGAGAGGTCGGGCCAGCAAGGGGACAGACACCCAGGGAGGAGAGGAGACTGACGGCGAAGTCCGGGCTGGCCCAGAGAGAACCAGACTGAAACGGGGGGACTGAGGGGGGGGGGCAAAAAGAGAGAGGAGGAGGAGGAGAAGGAGAGTCAGAGGGACAGAGGAGGGAGGGAGAGAGGAAGAAACAGAAGAGAGCGAGAGAGGAAGGAAAGGAGGAAGGAAGAGAGAAAGAGAAGAAGGGAGGGAGGGAGGAAGAGAAATAAGAAAGGAGAAGAGAGGGAGGGAGGAAGAGAAAGAAAAAGGAATGAGGAAGGGAGGAAGAGAGAAAGAGACGGGAGGGAGAGAGGAAGAGGCAGAGAGAAGAGAGTGAGAGAGGAAGGAAGAGGCAGAAGAAAGAAAGGAGAGAGAAGAGAGGGAGGGAGGGAGGAAGAGCGGGAGAGAGGAAGAAAAAGAAGGAAAGAAGGAGGAAGGAAGAGAGAAAGAGAAAAAGAGAGGGAGGGAGGAAGGAAGGAAGAAAAGAAAGGAGAGAGAAGAGAGGGAGGGAGGAAGAGAGAAAAGAGAAAGGAGAAGAGAGGGAGGGAGGAAGAAAAAGAAGAAGGAAAGGGAGGAAGGAAGAGAGAAAGAAGAAAGGAGGGAGGGAGGAAGAGAGAAAAGAGCGGGAGGGAGGAAGAGAGGAGGGAGGGAGGAAGACAGCAAAGAGAAAGGAGAGAGAAGAGAGGGAGGGAGGGAGGGAGAGAAAGAAGGAAAGGAAGGAAAGAGTGAGGGAGGAAGAGACAGAGAAGAAAGAGAGGAGAGAGAAAAGGGGGAGGGGAGCCAGAGAGGAGGAAGGGACAAAAGAGATAGAGAAACAGAGAGAGAACAAGAAGAAAGGGAAGAAGGAAGGGGAGAGAGATGAGGAATAGAGAAACTAGGGAAGAAAGAGACAAATGAATCAGGAAAACAGGAAGAGACGGTGACAGACGGACAGACACAGAGAGCTGGAGAAACAAACGGGGAGGGACAGAAAGAGGGGAGACAGAGGGACAGAAAGAGGGGAGACAGAGGGACAGAAAGAGGGGAAACAGGGACAGAAAGAGGGGAGACAGACTGAGGTTTGGAGGGACGGGTGCTCTGGGGGTCAGATCTCCCGTTTCCTTCATCTGGAGCCCCTGGTAAGTTTCTAGATTTGGGGACAGCAGGGGGGGTCCCTTTCTTCATGGGGGGTGATAAGTTTGATCAGGACTGGGGGGGAGGGCTCAGGTTAGCAGAGCTGCCGAGCAGAGGGGTGGGAAGGCCCAAAGGGAGGGGCAGATTCTTGGCCCGGAGGGGGGTGGCCGGGCATAAAGGGGCCTCTTTTCTCTGGGCTCCCCCCCCCCCAGCAGCTGCCGCAGCCGCCCACCCCCTGGCACTGCCCCTCGGCATGTGGCAGGGGCCCAGGCCGCCCCCAGCCCCCATCCCCTGTCTCTCACACAAGGAGGCTTTTCTCCTCAGCCTCCCCACCGCGGGGGTCACTGACCCTGCCTGGGCTCCCCCCCTCGGAACCTCCCTCGGGCCGGCATGGAGGCGGGCAGACCTCGCAGCAGCCTCAGCTTGGCCAGCAGCGTCTCCACTGTGTCCTCCATCAGCCTCAGCACCAAAGTGACCCACAGCTCCCCCTCCTCCCTGGGGAGGGGAGGGGTCCCGGGAGCGCCCCACCCTGGCAGTCCCCTGCTCCCATCCCCCCCAGCCTCTCCCTTCCAGACATGCCCTACCCTTGCAGCCCCCCTGCCTTTTCTCCTCTGGCACCAGGGCAGAGCCCCCCCCCCCATTGGCCAGGGCTCCTGGGGCGAATGGAAGCCCCTGGAGGGCAGGCCCTGCCTCCCAGCACAGGGCCTGGCCCAGGGGAAGCCCTTGTCCTCCAGGCTCCCCACCCCCACCCCCCTTGTCCAGGACCCCAAGCAGGCCCTCCCCGGAGAGCAGAGCCACTCCCTGCAGCTGGCCCCGCCCCCAGGCCCCGCCCCAGGGAGCGGGAGGGGGAGGGGGAGGGCCAGGGCTGCCCCCTACAATGGAGCCTTTCAGGGCCTGAGGTTGTCCTGGGTCCCCAGACAGCCCCTGCCTGTGTCTCCTGCAGCCCCCCCCGCGCGGTCAGCCGCGTCCATGCCTTTGGGAAAAGGGGGAGCTCCCTGCGCCGGGACCCCAACCTGCCTGTGCACATCCGGGGCTGGCTGCATAAGCAGGTACGCCCCCCTCTGCTCCTGCGCCTGCAGGGGAACCCCAGCCGCGGCTCCTTCCCCCGAGGTCACCCCCAGGCCTGCTGCCTCACCAGCTCTTCTCTGTGAGCCTCCGTGACTGTTTCCCTCCTCCCTGTCTCCCCATCGCCAGCCCATCACCTGGCACCTGCTCGGGTCTCGCTGGTGTCCCTGGCAGAACAGCAACTTATCCCTCTGTCCCTGTCCCCTTGTCCCTCTGTCCCAGTTTCTTTGTCCCTCTGTCCCAATCTCCTTGTCCCTCTGTCCCCCATCTCCTTGTCCCCTTGTCCCTCTGTCCCAGTTTATCCCTCTGACCCAATCTCCTTGTCCCTCTGTCCCTATCTCCTTGTCCCTTTGTCCCTGTCGCCTTGTCCCTCTGTCCCAATCTCCTTGTCCCTCTGTCCCTGTCCCCTTGTCCCTATTTCCCTTGTCCCTCTGTCCCTGTCCCCTTGTCCCCCTGTCCCTGTCCCCTTGTCCCTATTTCCCTTGTCCCTGTCCCCTTGTCCCTCTGTCCCTGTCCCCTTGTCCTTCTGTCCCAGTTTGTCCTTCTGTCCCAATCTCCTTGTCCCTCTGTCCCAATCTGCTTGTCCTTTTGTCCCTGTCCCCTTGTCCCTCTGTCCCAGGTTCTTTGTCCCTCTGTCCCCCATCTCCTTGTCCCCTTGTCCCTCTGTCCTCCCATCACCCCATCTCCTCCCTGTCTCCCCATCGCCAGTCCATCACCTGGCACCTGCTCGGGTCTTGCGTCCCCTGTCTCAGGGGCCTCTGGTCTCTCTCCCAGGACAGCTCCGGCCTCCGGCTGTGGAAGCGGCGCTGGTTTGTTCTGTCTGGCCACTGCCTCTTCTATTACAAGGGTCAGTGTCTAAGGGGTGGGTTGGGGTGGGGGTTAAGAGACCTTTGCCAGTGACCCCTGACCCTTGATCCCCTTGCAGACAGTCGGGAGGAGAGTGTCCTGGGCAGTGTTCCTCTCCCCAGCTACACTGTCCGTCCAGACGGCCCTGGGGCCCCCCCGAGGGCGCCGCTACACTTTCACTGTGAGTTAGAGAGTACCCTGGGGTCCCCCCAAAAAGCCCTCTGGAACCCTGATATCCACTGCTCCAGCCCCTGGTGCCCCCTGCCCCTCCACCTACCTCTTGTTCTCTCTGTAATCTCTCCCACCACCACCATATACACAGGGACTGTGCCAAGGATGCCCAGTGCTCAGTTTGGGGCCTGGCAAAGAGCACCAGACTCCCCTCCCTGCCAACTGCTCCCCTTCTGATCCAGCAGTCCTTTCCCTGAACATTGTGCCCCCCCTCTGGGTGCCCGTTTCCCTCCCCAGGCCGAGCACCCTGGCATGAGGACCTACGTCCTGGCTGCTGATACTGTGGAGGACCTTCGAGGGTGGCTGCGGGCGCTGGGTCGTGCCACCCGAGCCGAAGGGGATGACTAGTAAGTGGGGGCAGGATTGTCGCCACCCGGACCCCAGCTGCTCCACGGCTCTGTCCCACTGGGCCCTCGCAAAATAGAAAGCTCGTCCGAGACTTGTCTTGTTGTTCAGAAGGGGAAACCGAGGCAGATAGAGTGAAGTGACTGGCCTTAGAACTCAGGTCTTTGGGACTCCAGGAAGTACTATGCCACCTCGCTGCCCCGAGTCCGGGACCTAAAGCCACCTCAGAGGCCATCCCCTCCCACCCCCTCATCTTATAGAGGAAGAGACGGAGGTTCTGGAGGGTAATTACGGGCCCTGCCTAAAATCTCGGAGGCCGTAAGCTGAGAGGCCCCTCAGAGAGCGGCTGCCTGCAATGGGGCCGCTGGGCTCCGAGGCACGGGACATCTGAATCCCAATGCCATCTCTGAGACTTAACAGCCACATGACCCCGGGCGGGCCCTGCCAGCCTCGGTCTGAATGCACAAATGGAGAGCCCGACGTGGGCACTGACAGCGTGCCAGGTGCCGTGCCAAGCACAAGAAAGCTAGCCAGTCACAGCCCAGGGGAGCAGGCCCCGGTGGGAGAGGGGGGAGGGGTGTGTGGGTGACCAGTATTTGTGCATGGGGGGGATTGTGCACGTGTGTGTGGGAGTGTGTATTGTGCCCTAATGTGTCTGTATGGGGGGG
>JAJPUD010013519.1:0-44030 GCA_023553655.1 Myrmecobius fasciatus
CACACACACACACACACACACACACACACACACACACACACACACACCCCTGAATTTTCACTGGATCTTCTCATCCCTACTAGCCTTATATTTGGGGCTCACTTATCCCCATTTACCTCAGCTATAAAATGGAGAGAATAATAGCTACCTCCCACAGTGGTTGTGAGGATCAAATAAGATAGCAAACATAAAGTATTTTGTACTTTATAAATACTGGATATTATTCTGATTATTTCTCAAACTTCCAGAAAACATCACTCACATATATGTATGTACACATATACATATATACACACATAAATGTATACTCATATAAACACATATATGTGTTTGTGTACATGTGCGTATCCATCCATGAGGATAGAGATTGTTTCCATCTTGTCTGTATCCCCAGGGCTTAGCACAGTGCCTGAATATAGGGGATACTTAATAATTCATTCATTGCTGACTGACTACTGATTAACTAAAAAAAAGTTCCATGGAACTCACCATTTGCCATCTGTCACTTTAGCAGACATCTCTACCTAGATATGCCAGAGGCATCTCAAACCCATATTTTCTAAAATGATTTTACTATTTAGAACTCTGAATATAATCTCAAAGAAGGGAAACCAGTGTAATTAAGTGGAAAACAGAAAACGGTGGAGGGAAGGATGGAAGAAGGAAGGATGAAAGAGGGGAAGGAGGGAAAAAGAAGGGAGGGAGGAGGTAGGGAGGAAGGAAAGAAGGATGGGAAGGAAGAGGGAGGGAGGGAGGAGGAAGGAAGGAAAGAAGGAAGGGAGGGAGGGAAAAAGCAAGGGAGGGAGGGAAGGAGGGAAAAAGAAGGGAGGGAGGAGGGAGGGAGGAAGGAAAGAAGGATGGGAAGGAAGAGGGAGGGAGGAGGAAGGAAGGAAAGAAGGAAGGGAGGGAGGGAGGGAGGGAAAAAGGAAGGGAGGGAGGGAGGAGGGGAAAAAGGAAGGGAGAGTAGGAAGGAGGGCAGGCAGGCAGGTTCATTGGAATGCTAGGGGAAAGGAAACCATGAGGAATTGTACTTGAAGTGTCTGAAGTAGGGCTGGTATAGAGGTATAATTGATCAACAGTCAGAAGGTGAGTGGGGTTGAGGATGGAGTTTGGGAATAAAGAGTAAGGCTAGGTAGGGAGGTTGGATAGAGAGGATGAGTAAATAGTTATACAAAGGCAGAGAAATCTGAACTTAACTCAACCAGAGATTCTGAAGGGATAGCATGCCTATGAGAGCAGCATTCTAGCGTTGGTCTGGTGGTAGCAAACAGGATGGAAAAGAGAGGAGGAAAGAAGGCAGACAAGGCCATGGGGAAGCTTACTGGCTATCCACATAAGAGATGTGATAGGGAAAAAAAGCTACTGGCTTCAGGCCTGTTTTACCTCCTCTAAGACCTGCAGCTCCTCTTCCAGTTGCTGTGTTTCCTCCTTCACCGCCATCAGGTAATCAGTAACTGACTGCCGAGGTTGCATGCCTTTTTCAAAGCGGTTATACATTCCACTCCAAAACCTAGAGAAGATAGCAGAGGTCACTGGTGGTTAGTGCCAATATATTTTCAGGTTCAAAGTTTCATCAGGGCCACCTAAAGATAGGGTGTCATGTACCAGCTGCATACATACTGGAGAAGAAAGAATGCAATCATTAAAAACTACTTTCTGAAATGCTCCAAATCACTATTGATCAGAGAAATACAAAGTAAGACAACTGAAGTACCACTACACACTTGTCAAAATGGCTAAGATGACAGGAAAAGATAATATTGAATATTGGAGGGGATGTGGGAAAACTGGGGAAAATTGGGACATTAGTACATTGTTGGTGGAGTTGTGAACTGATCTAAACATTTTGAACTTTGCCCAAAAGGCATGCTGTGCATGCAAAATTGTGCATACTCTGATCCAGCAGCATCTCCACTGGACCTGGATCCCAAAGAGATCATAAAAAAGGGGAAAAGACCCACATGTGCAAGAATGTTTGTGGCAGCCCTTTTTGTAGTGGCAAGAAACTGGAAATTGAATGGATGCCCATCAATTGGAGAGTGGTTGAATAAATTATGGTATATGAATGTTATGGAATATTATTGTTCTGTAAGAAACGACCAGCAGGATGATTTCAGAGAGGCCTGGGAAGACTTACATGAACTGATACTGAATGGCATAGAACCAAGAGAACATGGTACACAGCAACAAGAAGATTATGTGATGATCAAATGTGATGGGCTTCACTCTTTTTAACAATGAGGTGATCCAAGGCAATTCTAAAAGAGCCATCTGCATCTAGAGAACTATGGAGACCAAATGTGGATCATAACACAGTATTTTCACCTTTTTTTGTTGTTGTTATTTGTTTGCTTGCTTGCTTCTTTTTCTCATTTTTTCTTTTTGATCTGATTTTTCTTGTGCAGCATGATAAATGTGGAAATATGTTTAGAAGAACTGCACATGTTTAACCTATACTGATTACTTGCTGTGTAAGAGAAGGAGAGGTAGGGAAGGAGGGAGAAAAATTTAAAACACAAGGTTTTGCAAGGGTGGATATTGAAAATTATCTTTGCATCACATATATTTTGAAAAATAAAAAAGTTATTATAAATTACCACTTTCTGAGGAGGTCCCTGGGGGAGAAATGAGGGATTCTGGGCTTGGAGGAGGAATTCTGCTAATAAGCAAGGATGGGAGTGCATTTGGGAAAGTCTGGCACTTATATGCAAGACAAAAACAAGCCTTAAAAATAGATAGAGACCAATAATTCACATTGTTTAATAAGAAAAAACTCCAGGTAGTCACTTGACTTAGATTTAAAAGATCACATCACAAAAAAATTAGAGGAACAAGCAGTAAATTACCTTTCAAATGTCTGGATAGGGGAAAAATTCATCCAACCAAACAAGAGACAGAAGAAAATAAATAAATAAAAATGCCAATAAAATACAAAAGAATTCAGAAGATAAAATGAACAATTTTAGTTACATAAAATTTAAAAGGTTTTATATAAATAAAATCAATGCAACTAAAAGTAGAAAGGAAAGTTAACTGAGAAAAATCTTTGCAAAAAAGTCTTTCTGATAAAGGAACAGATTCCAATTTGTAGGAATAAGACCCATTCCCTCACTGGTAAATGATCAAAAGATAGGATTAGGCAGTTTTCAAAAGGAGAAATTCAAGCTATCAAAGCCAAGTTTCAAACCACTAATGACTACAGAAACACAAATCGAATTAACCTGGAGGATATAACTCACCCCCATCAGATTGGCAAAATTGAAAATAATATAGTATTTAGCTTTGGAGCTTGCAAAGCTCTTGACATATTTCATTTGATCTTCACAATAACCCTGAGAGTAACCCTGCTACTATCATCCCAATTTTACAGATGAAAAAAGTGAGGTAGAAAGCAGTTAAGCGACTTTCCTAGAGTCACATAACTAGTAAATGTGTGAAGAAGGATCCAATTCAGGCTGTTCTGACTCCAAGACAAGCAGTCTATCTCTTATGCACACTAGTTGCCTCAAAAAAAAGGTAAATGATAAATGTTGGGGAGATTGTGGGAAAACATACTAATGCATTGCTGGTGGAACTGTGGATTGGAGTAGTCATTCTGGAAAGAGATTTGGAATTTTGCTCACACAGTTACTTTGCCCCAGCAATAGCTCTGCTAAATTTACACCCCAGAGAAATCAAATGAGAAAAAGATCCATATGTACGAAAATATTTATAGTAGCTCTTTTTTTTTGTGATGTTTAACTGAGAGGGTGCCTATCATCCAGGGAATGGCTGAATAAGTTATGGTGTATGAATGTGATGAATAAATGATAAAAGGGACAATTCTGGGAAAACTTGAGAGGAATTTTATGAACTGATGCAGAGGAAAGTGACTAGAATCAGGAGAACCAATAAGAATACAATGATGAATTTCAGAGGATGAAATTAAAACTATTTATAGTTTTATATATTTATATGAAAAGGTGCTCCAAATCACTATTGATCAGAGAAATGCAAATCAAGACAACCCTGAGATACCACTTCACACCTGTCAGATTGGCTAAAATGACAGGAAAAGTTAATGATGAATGTTGGAGGGGATGTGGGAGGGCTGGGACACTGATGCATTGTTGGTGGAGCTGTGAACGGATACAGCCATTCTGGAGAACAATTTGGAGCTATGCTCAAAAAGTTATCAAACTGTGCATACCCTTTGACCCAGCAGCATTTCTATTGGGCTTATATCCCAAAGAAATCATAAAGGAAGGAAAAGGCCCCACATGTGCAAGAATGTTTGTGGCAGCCCTTTTTGTAGTGGCTAGAAACTGGAAATTGAATAGATGCCCTTCAATTGGAGAATGGCTGAATAAATTATGGTATATGAATATTATGGAATATTATTGTTCTGTAAGAAAGGACCAGCAAGATGATTTCAGAGAGGCCTGGAGAGACTTACATGAACTGATGCTGAGTGAAATGAGCAGAACCAGGAGATCATTATACACGGCAACAACAGTACTATATGACGATCAATTCTGATGGACATGGCTCTCTTCAACAATGAAATGTTTCAAACCACCTCCAATTGTTCACTGAAGAAAGCCATATACACCCAGAGAGAGGGATGTGAAATGTGGACCACAACATAACATTCTCATACTCCTTGATTGATGTTTGCTTACATTGTGTTTCCTTTATCTGATATATCGTTTGTGTAGACAAGATTTTTCTTGCACAACAATGACAAGTTTGGAAATATGTATACATATATTCGATTTGCCAATATTTTAACATAATAAACATGTAGTGGATATCCTGCCATCTAGGGGAGGGGTGGGGAGTTGGGGGAAAAATTTGTAACGGAAAGCTATGTAAGGGTTATTGTTGAAGAATTACCCACACATATGTTATGCAAATAAAATAAAAAAAAATTAAATTAAATTAAAAAAAGAATACAATGATGAAAACTTTGTGAGGACAAATTTGAAAGCCTTAAAGAGTTCTGATCCTCACAGCAAGTAATTATAATACCAGAGGCAACATGCTCTCCATTGCCTGACAGAGAGATGGACTCGTGATGGAAAATCTGACATATTTTTGGACATGGCCAATGTGGAAATTTGTTTTGCTTGACTATGTATATTTGATACAAGGGTTTTCTTTCTTTTTCTTTTTTTATGGAGGTGGGAGAGAAAATAAATGTTTGTCAATTAAAAATAAAGTAAATTGAAGGAATATAGTCAATTAACCAGTAAGTCAAAGAAAACACTGAAAAGCCAGATCTGGATCTGACAGCATAATGCTGAACTACTAAAACAAGAAGCCATTAATTATTTCCTAAATTATTTTTTTGTTTTCCAGCCCATGTTAATTTGCTTTGTTTTGGGGCAGAGCCACACAGGATTCTCCCCTCATTTAGACTTAGAGGAAGTGGCATATAGAACCACTTCTACAATATCCTTCTTCCTCCTCTCCAGGATCTTAAGAAATTAATCCCCATGAAAACATATGGCTATGGCTTGACCCAGAACATGTAACCAAGGAGCTAATAAGCTTGAATGTTCCTCTGGCTTAAAGTGCAGCTCAATGGGTTTAAAGGGGTTTTAGTCAAACAAGGCAAGTTTAGTCAAACTAATAGTTCTGAAAATCTAATGGTGTAAAAAAGTTTTCTAAAAGAAGGCCCCCCTCATGCTAGTAACTTTGGGGCTTGAAAGCTGTGTTTCTTTCCTTGGTGGATGCTGCTCTCCCATGGCAACCTGTGAAACAAAAAATGATAATTTATGGCCTTTGGTTCTGGGCTAAACTCTCTTCAGCTGTCAGAGTGGCAAAAAGTGGGGAAGGGAAAGTGGTCAGAGAACACCCGTAATCACCCAATTTCTAGATTATAAATATTAACAGGGGGTTGGCACTTAAAATGTGAGATGCTGTTAGATGCTGATCCAATTATCCATAAACTGATGTACAATAGGAAGATGATACTCTCTGTGGACCTATAGTGAATTGGAGGTCAAGAGATGAATTCGAAATCTATCTCACATTTTCCAGAGCTGTAAGAACACAAACAGGTCATTTTTCAAGCTGGGATTCACAGAGCTTCATTTTTCTCATCTGTAAAATGAGGAAAAGGGTGTTTCTGCAATACTAGTCATGATTTGGTCTATTGTGAAAGGTGCAGTTGGCATTGCAGTTGGATACTTGATACTCATCACCAACCTATCCACCCATTCTGTTTCTAGGGATTTAATCAGTCTCACTATGTTACAGCAATTAGTTTTTTAAACCTAGGGACAATATAATGGCCTCAGGTCACCAAGTTTCCTAACTTTGCTTCTTTATGTACTTTATTTTAAACAACAATAAAAAATAGATGTCAGTATCATTATTCTTTTTTCATTTCTTAAATACTTTCTTCTAGAAGAAAATCAGGGGTTTTGAGGCACATGGAAAGCTTTCAGTAAAATCACTCAAAATGAGATTGACAGGAAACAGTAGGCTCCCGAGACGAGCTCTCTCTGATCTAGCAATTTGGGTGTAGGCAGCAGTGAATGGACTTTCAGAGTAAATATTGCAATCTGCACCCAGCTAGAAGGAATATGAGTCAAGGTCCATCCAACATGGAACTACTTTTTACCTTTCATTATATCCTGGCATACAGAAGACACTTAATAAATGCTTGTTGTTTGTCCTTTATTCTTGGAGAGGGTCATGATGTCAGGGAGAGGATGCCATTTAAATGAGGCAAGGACACCTGCCTCACTTTCCCCTCCAGAGCCATCTGGGTTCAGTGGGCAGATATAGATCAGGACCACTGCAGATGGCCCTGGAAATGGGAGACCATGGCCTTTATAAGTAAGATCTCCAACAGGTTTGTCTGAGCCTGCACCCATTTAGTGATTAAGCTGGGTAGCAATTGAGGCAGAGAATCTCCTCTTAATAAATGCTGACTGTTCACTGCCTGTGCTCATTACAACAAGGCAATGTTTCTATTCTTCTCAATTACATTCTCAACAGTGGCTCCCTTTAAGCTCAACACAAATGAATGCCCCCTTCTTCAGGTAGGCTTCCCACAGCCTTCTCTCCCTCAGATCCCAACCACATTTAATTTTTACCTCTCCAGTCAAGGAATGTCAAGTTTCATGATGAGTGATAATTTTACCTGGTCTAGACAGAATTCTCACTGACTTGTCTACAATCCAAACTCCTCTAGGTCAGGAGCCATGATCAAATCAACTCTGCCATTGTTCCTGGATGGGCTGTGTCAATATTCTTCCCACTCCATATTCAGGTGATCCTGGTAATATTCCCAAGCAGGATGTTACTCCAAGGTCACCACTCTACTATCTGTGTGGTCCCCTGCCATTAGAAGGCAAGTTCCTTGAGGGCAGGTTCTGTTTGGCTTTTGTAGCTGAATCCTCAATTTTTGAAACCATTCCATCATGCATTTAGTCTGTCAATAAATATTAGGCACTTGTATTCTTGGGCGCTGCTAAGGACCTAAACCTAACCTTTTGGGGATACTAAGAATGATAAAAACAGTTCTCAGGTAGTTTACAGTCTAATTGGGGAGACAAGCAAACCCATGTGTACAAACAAGATAAATGGGAAATAATAGAGGACACTCAGCACTAAGAGGAATCAGGAAAGTCTTCCTCTGGAGCTGGACTTAAGTCTTAAAGGAAACCAGGGGAACCAGCAGCCAGAAATGAGGAGGAAAAGTATTCTAGGCATGGAGGACAGCCAGTGAAAAGACAAAGTCATTCATTCATTCATTTGTTCATTCACTGAGTCATATTTTTGAATGTGTTGTTATATTTTGAAATATATTCATATTTTATGCATCATATTCATAGGTAAAATATACACCTGCATTGTATCTCCCTATGGGACCAGTTGGTCCATAAAGGCAACTTAAACCTATGTTCTACTTTATATATCCCGGATGCTGAGTCCAGAACCCAGCCACCAGCAATATTTGTTCTGCCTAAAACAGGTAACAGAGAAATTCCCATACTTGTACATGAAGTTGCACGGACTGGTTGGGGGCCGAAGGGTTCCCCGAGCCTGGCTATGGTCCTCTCGGAACAGGGGATTCAGGTAGTCAGCCCGATTCTTCCACAGGTGAGCCCAAAGAGAGTGTGTTCTTTCTTGGATCCTGAGAGATTAATGAAGAAAATCCACCTGAAATCCTTCCCAAGAACCAAGGCATCCCAAGAGTCAGAGAATGAGCTGGAGGAGAGATTGAGCAAGTCCTACGCTCCAGTTTTACAGATGGAACCTCTCAAGAAGTGGCTTTTCTGCAGTCACATAGTCCCTTAGAGGCAGAGCCAGCCGGAGAACCCAGAGCTTTTACCTCTGCCTCCAATATTCTTCCTCTGCCATGTTGTTTTAGGCAGAGGAAGCCAGGAAGATTTTTTTAGGGGATCCTCTCCTACTTAAGGATTAGCGATTGCTCTCAGACATCCCAAATTCACTGTTTACCCAAAGCATTCAAGCAAAAACTCACCAAATTTCATGTGAAAATATTGCAAATACTGGCTTTTTGTCATTTTTTCACAATCTGAAAGTTCAGACATGTCCTACTCTTTGTGACCCCATTTGGGATTTTCTTGGCAAAGTTACGGGAGTGATTTGCTTGTTCCTTCTCCAGCTCATTTTAAAGATGAGGAAACTGAGTCAAAAAGGGTTACATGACTTGCCCAGGGTCACACAGTAATAAGTGTCTGAGGCCAGAGCATTTACAGGTAAATCAATTTAGCTACTGAATAAAGATCTGGTTGTGGTCTGGATTCAAGATCCACCTCTAGTACTTGCTGACTGATTAACCCTAGACAAGTTACTTAAGCTCTAAGTGCTCCAGAACAACTTAAAACAATAATAATACATCTGTATTGATAACATTTGTTTTTACATGAACTAAATCTGCCTCAATATTTTCCCCTTTCCCCATCCCCCCTCACAGATAGACATGCCATGTAATTAAACATATGTATATATATATATATATATTTGCTGAGGCAATTAGGGTTAAGTGACTTGCCCAGGGTCACACAGCTAGGGAATGTTAAGTGTCTGAGTCCGGATTTGAACTCAGGTTCTCCTGACTTCAGGGCTGGTGCTCTATCCACTGAGCCACCTAGCTGCTCCAATAAAAAATTTAAGAAAAAGGAAATACTATTCTACCGCACTGAACTCCAAACATTTTCACTGACTGTTAACTTTTACCTGGGCAGCTCTCCCTCTTCAGTGCAATATCTTGGTATCCTTTTAAGTCTGAACTAAGATTTCATCTTCTGCAAAAAGACTTTCCAAGTCCTCCTTAATCTTAGCATCTTTCCTTGGCTAATAAATTAGCTAGTAATTTAATCAGAAAAAAATAGCAATGAATAGTGATGAAGAAATAAAGAAGTATGTCAATGAAACATTTTAAAAGTACAAAGAAGGGAGCAGAAGGGAATCAGATGAGTAGTTAAGTTCAATCATATTAAATATACATTTTTAAACTACATAATAGATCTAGTTTTCATATGCAGTCCTCTTTATTTTTTGTATACTGAAATGTTCAAGTTTATAAAATTCATAATACAAAAGAAAATTTTAAAAAGAAAAAATCCTTTCTAATAACTAAAACAATCTGAAAGTGGAATGGCTGCCTTGAAGAACTAATACATTCTTTATTTCTTAAGGTCTTTAAATAAAGGCCTATTTGCTACTTAGAAAAAGAAAAAGGAAAGGAAAAAGAGAAAGAAGGAAGGAAAAACACTAGTAAAGCTGATCAACTTCCTCAGATCATCCACTGAGGAGGAGTGCTGAACTGGATCACCAAAGGACTTTCCACATTGGGAGTGCTCTATGCCCACAGAATCTCAAGGTCTAGACTAGCTAACTTTTTTTCTGTCATCAATAAGCAATGGATGACCTGATCTAGTCAAGCTGCCCAAACCCGATGCAAAACCCAGATCAACCTCAACAGTGAACCAAAGAAAAGTCCTTAAATTGTTACCATTCAGGAGACAAAGCACTTGATGGCAGTGGGCTTACTGGGGAAGAAGGGGGTGGGGAAGGGGAGCTTCAGGAAGGGACTCAGGGTACTTGCCTTAGTTCCTGTCTCTCCTTCTGGTTGTTACAGAGGAAGGTCCCAAATTGGCAAGAATAGATGTGATGTTGGATGTGCACCAGAAACCTCTCATTGAACTCAAAGGCACAGGGGAACTGCTCCATGAGCTGCCAGACACACTCAAGAAACTGGTCAATGACTGGGGAGATCTCCTTGGGGTCTCCATCCAGGTGGCCGTATCTGCAAGGACACATTGGGAAACATTAAGGTAAGGGGGCAGAGAGCTGGCAAAGGGACAGACTTAAATAAGTGAGCACCAAGACATAGAAAAGATGCCGCAAACCTCCCCTTTCTAGAGCAAAATGGTCTTCTCATTATAGTCTGTGTGGTCAGCAGGGCCATTATATCATTATTCCCATTCTGCATATGGGGAAACTGAGGTTCCTAGAGTCCAAGTGGCCTGACCAGGGTCACTGAGCTCATAAAGCAGCAGAGGTCCAGAAGCTGGTAAAGTCCAAAAGAACTCAGGTCTTCTGGTAACCTATGCAGTGCCTTGTGAATACAGAATAAAATTAAACAAATGGTTTCTGAAGATCCCACAATTGTGACTGCACTAGTCTGACTGCAAGCCACAGAATTTCTAGGAGTCTCAGTCACCTTAGCTGCAAAGCTGTGGAAATAAAATTTGCATCTTTTCCATTAATGGCAGTCATCGCCACCAAAAAAGAAAATGTTTACAATCAATCCTCCATTTTCAAAGGATTTGTAATAGGAAAGGACGGTAGTGGTTCTCTAAGTGAACACTCTCACTCTTTAGTTGAGGAAAATGAGACTTTATGGCTTATACAGAAAGTATTTATGAGATACACTGATGGGGGCTATTTCATCAATGAGTTCCTAAAACCAAGGAAAGACTAAAAAATAACTAATACTAGTGTTAACCAGAAAATGGACTTTTTTCCACTCTGTGACATCCTTGTTAATGATACATGTACAATAGTAGGAAGAAATAGCATACTTCCTCAATGGCAGAGAACAGTCTAGTAAACCAGCCAACTGTCTCTCAAGGAGGTAGCTCCTCTCCCACCCCTGAACAATTTCCACTTTTAAAATTAGATCACTCCTGAGAGATCCTATGCAAGAGCAAAACCTTACCTATGATTAAATTTGTGCCCGAAGGAAATCCAGTCTTTTTCAATTAATACCTACAAAAAAAAGAAAGAAAGGAAGGAAGGAAGGAAGGAAGGAAGGAAGGAAGGGAGGGAGGGAGGGAGGGAGGGAGGGAGGAAGGGAGGGAGGGAGGAAGGAAGGAAGGAAGGAAGGAAGGAAGGAGGGAAGGAGGGAAGGAGGGAAGGAGGGAAGGAGGGAGGGAAAAGAAAGAAAAGAAAGGGATGGGATTCAGGAAACATGTTATTGTAGTTTATTGTCTGTTGAGAGGAACACTGAGTAGATGGCAGCTCTCTGGGAAAACTTGGCCACCTTCTGAAGAACCCCACAAAAGCCCATGCTGAAACCCTATTTAGCCCTTCAAAGCAAGATAATGATCCCAGTGAAAGCACTACTCTTAAAATGAGATCAGGATTTGAATTCACATTTTCTAGCCAAGTCTGGATCTAACCATTTTTACCTACATAAGGAATATAAAATGGGTCTATGATTATGGATAATCCAATCCAATAACTTCAGAATTAAGGGTGCATGTTAAAGAGACATGGAATTCACTCCAATAGGAAACATTTCCAAACAGAGCTATTCTAAAATGGCCTAGCCTACTTTGATAGTGAATTTCCCGTCACTAAAGGTACCCAAGAAGAAACCTGAATGACCATTTTTCAGAGATGTTGTAGAGAGAGGGAGAAAACCAGCATATGTTAAGTGTTCACCATGTGCTAAGAGGGGATTTTTGTTCAGATATCAATGGACATGAATATCCTCTGAGACCAGTTGCTAACAGTCCCAAGATTTTGCAGGTTAATGACCTAGCTAAAGGTGTTAAGAGTACTGTGCACAATTTCCAGGCTTGGCAATGGGAAGGGTTAACGCTGCCTCAGTTTACCTTATCTGCTGCATGGTCAATGTGGGAGGGGAGGAGGGGTCACAGCTGGTTCCCAAGTCTGCCTTTGGCAGCCTGCAGGATAGCCATACTCACCATGAAGCCTTTCAGGGTCCGATAGTGAGGATCCAGGAGGAGGCTAGCCACTGAGCATACCTGGGCCGTTCGGTCCCAGCCATCTGAGCAGTGGACAAGAACACTGGTCCCCTCTTCAGCCACGGCCTAAAATAAAGACAGAAGGATAGAATCAGTCAAAAGGAGGATGAGGGCCGGTGCTGGGAAGCAGCTTGGACACTGGGGCGTCTAGAGGCAGGTGGCGAGTGCTTCCCCTCCAGGAGGGATGGAAGAGCCCTCTCTGTTAGACTGGAGGACGTAGCCATGGTTCCTACGGATTCTGGAGGATGTATTCCATCCTCTCGGCAGTGGGGGACAAGTAGCTCCTTCTGGCCGGCAGGTAGGTTTTTATATTAGTCATACAGTCAGTCCCCACCAGGCTCTGGCTCAGATGGGCCAGCTAGAGCTTCGTGTGGCCAGCCCAGTCTCTAAGAACCCAGAGCCACCAATGTCCGTGATCACTCACCTTGGCAATAAACACTCCTGCATCCAAGATAGCTTTGATGTGCTTCAGCCAGCCAGAATTCTCCAGGCCCCAGAGGAAGTCACTCATTGAAGGGGATCGCAGCTCACACACTAGAAAAACAACTTGGGTTAAACAAATCTTGGGGGGCCAGCAGCAGAGAGCTCACTCCTTGATGCAGGAGGTAGCTCATGGCCTCTTATCCTATTTTATGTGTGGGGAAACAGGCACAGAAAAGCAATAGCTTTTCTGTGCCTCAGTTTCCCCACATGTAACTGGTACAGTTGAGATCTAGGTCTTCTGAATCCAAGCCCAGGGTCTTCCTGCCACCTCATGAGGACCCTGCCATTACCATCTATGTTCAAGTCCAGTGAACTGATGGCAGCAAACTTTTACGCAGTGATCTATGGAACATTAAAATCAAAAAGAATTTCTGGGTGGTAGAGAAATCCCTGGCCTTAGGAGCCAGAGGACACAGTTTACATCCCAACTGGGGTATTGACTATGCAACCTCAAGGTTGCAATCTACTCTTCTCCAAGCCTCAGTTTTTTCATCTGTAAAATGGGAATGAATCCTAATAGCTTTTATCTCCCAAGCTTGTTGTGAGGATCCAATAAGATAATATTGTAAAGTGCTTTATAAATGCAAGCTGTTTTTTTCCTCAATTCATTTCAATTATAGTTCTTACTAACTTTTTCAGCTATGGAAAAGACATAATACATCTCTGTACATTAAAATAAACATTATGCCCATTAAAAGAGGAAAATGCTCTGTAAAAATAAGGATCCCAATAATTGAATTTGCAGAGGGTACTTCCACAGTTTATTTCAGAAACACCCGGGTCTGATCATGGGGATTGGCCAATATTATGCTCAACCCAGTTATGCTTAGTAATGTTGTGCTAAAACAGTCCTTAATCACCACATATCCTAAAAGTATCAAGGAAGAGATCTTGCCCCTTGGAAAAAGACTTTCAGGACAAAACAACTCTGACTCCCGGCTGATGGACCAAAGGTAACTTTGAGCTTAAAGGCTCAAAAAAAGATAAGGCTTCAAGAAAGCTCCAAATATCAAGAAAAACATTTTTAAAATTTCACATAACAAATTCTGACAAGGTAATTGCCAGCAATATTTATCCAGAAGCAGCAATCCCACTACTGTTATGCTTTATCTTCTCATTCAAAATAGAAGTTTATTTATTAGTTTTATACTTATACTGTATATTTTTTATAGGTCCTTGTCAAAGAGAGGCTGTAACATAGGGAAACTGAGATTTCACTGGCCAAAATACAACAAGGTTTTGGTGTAGACCAGCTATATTCTAACTTTTGTGATCTCAGGACCACTTTTCTCTGTTAAAAATTACTGAGCTTTTGTTCAGATGGACCAATATCTCTCAATATTCAGAATTAGAAGAAATATCGGTAACAATAAGGCTAGTGAAAGTGATGGAATTCCAGCAGAGTTATTTAAAATCCTAAAAAATAATAAAGTTAAAATGCTGCACTCAATAGATCAGCAAATTTGGAAAACTCAACAGTGGCGGGTGGATTAGTAAAGATCAATTTACATATTAACCCCGATTGGAAGGATGCCTAAGAATGTCAAATTATTGAACAATTGTTCTCATTTCACGTTAGCAAGATTATGCTTATGATTCTGCAAGGTGGACTTCAGCAATTTGAAAACTGAGAATTGCCAAAAAAAAAGCAGGATGGTTTCTGAAGAGACAGAAAAGTGGAGACCAAATTGCCAATTTTCACTAGATTATGGAAAAAGCAAAGAAGTTCCCAGAAAAACATCTACTTCTGCTTCATTGACTCCACTAAAGCCCATGACTGTGTGGATCATAACAAAATGTGTAAGGTCTGAAAGAAATCCTCTTACTTTGGGACAATTAGATGGCACAGCGGATAGAACACTAGCCCTGAAGTCAGGAGGAACTGAGTTCAAATTTGGTCTCAGACACTTCCTACCTGTGTGACCCTGGGCAAGTCACTTACCCCCAATTGCCTCAGCAAAAAAAAAAAAATCATCTTATCTTGGCCCAAGAAGAAACAGTTAGAACTGAACATGGAACAAGTGATCAGTTTAAAATTGGAAAAGGAACATGACAAAACTGCATAGTTACTTTTGTAAGTTTTATTTATAAGTTTATTTAAGTTATATACAGAGTACATCATGTAAAATGCCGGACTGGATAAATCAAAAACCAGAATTAAGGTTTCTGGGAGAAATGTTAGCAATCTCAGACATATAGATGATACCACTCTAATAGCAGAAAGTGGAGGAGAATTAAGAAGCTCCTTGATGAAGGTGAAAGAGGAGAATGTAAAAACTGGATAAAGTTTAACATTAAAAAACCCTAAGATCTTAACTGATCCCATCACTTTCTGACAAATAGAGGAAAAAATGGAAATAGTGTCAGATTTTATATTCTTGATTTCAAAGATTGCTGCAGATGGTGATTGTTGCCATGAAATTAAAAGATGCTTACTCCTCAGAAGGAAAGTTATAGCAAATTTGGACAGCACACTAAAAAGCAGAGACATCACCTTGCCAACAAAGGTCCATATAGTCAAGCCTATGGTTTTTCCAGTAGCAAATGGTTTCGAGAGTTGAACTATAAGGAAAGTTGAGTGCCTCAGAACTGATACTTTTGAATTGGTTGCAAGAGAAGACTTTTGAGAGTCCTTTGGACAGCAAGAAGATCAAATCAATCAATTAAACATAATTAATTCAGGCTGTTTGCTGCTGGCAGTGAAGTTTAAATCCTTTGGTCACATAATGAGAAGAGCTCATTGGAAAAGATGCTGATGTTGGGAAAGAGGCAAAAGAATCCAGAAAAGGATGAGATAGAAAGATAGTATGATGGAACACTGGACATGAACTTAGAGACTTTGGAGATAGTGGAGAACAACAGAATGACCTGCAATGTATGGTCCATAGGGTCCTGAAGAGTTAGGTATGACTGAATGATTATATTATATACTAGAAAGTAAAATTGATAAAAATTTAAACATATATTTATTAATTCATTAAAAAATATCCATTATGTTAGCATAAGCAACATTTTAAAAATGAAAGTTAAGTATTTTCCAAAACAAAAAAAAATTAGTGAGAAGAATGGCATTGTTTTACATATATGTTTGCAAATCCTGAATGCCTAGTCTAATAGAAAGCAATTGGATTCTTACATCTGCTTCTGAATTCAATCTATTCAGATAATGTTGGTTTGGCTGCAGTATCTGAAGCAAATCCAGCCACACACAAATATCTTGTTAGAAAAGGGAATTATGTTTAATAGGTAAAAAATGTCTTAGTATTATTATGAAAATCCTCTGAAGGGGTCTCCACAGGCCCCACTTTGAGAACCAGTAGTATAGACAGATATACATAAGTCAGAAACACTGGCTAGTTAAGAACTGACTTCTTTCCTAGTTTAATTTTTGTTATGGTTCAAATTCATTTTGTATGTAAAGCTAAAAGGTATCTCAGGAATATTTAACTCTAAATTAGTTATCCATAATAAAGGGTTTTGATTTCTACCTTACAAAAGGACCAAAGGCCTATTCTTAGTCTGAGGACATTCTACCTGGCTTCTGTTATCTAAGTAAGGTGCTTCTGACTGAAGAGCTGACAATCCAAGAAATTCTAGCCACTACACCCTAGCAGACAAGCTGATATGGCTTGCATGGCTCTAAAGAGACGAGTAGCTCCTCTGACTCCACTCAGGGCTTCCTCCATTGCCCCACACAGCCTGCTTCTTCTCACCTACAATCCATTAGCCTACCTGGTGCTTCATATAGTGAGTGCCTGGCACATAGTTGGTGCTTAATAAATGTTTATTTATTGATTGACTGGTTGATGGTATATTACGGCAGCTTAGGTTCCCCTAAAAGTAATATTTTCCTTTACTTCTTTTTAGCAGCCAATATTACCATGTATATGGTAACCCCATGCATATGGGAAGCCAGCTGGACCTTCAAAGGTTTTCTAATGTGCTTGTTTTCAAGATAGCAACTGAAATGATTCCACTTTCTGTCCAGCTCAAAAGACAACACGAATAACTAAGTTGGTCAAATGATTAAGCTCCACAAAACAGATGGGAGCCCCGCTGAGACGGAGATGGTAAAGCATAAAACTGATAGGTCTGTTTGCACACTTCAGCCCAGGAGCAAGCAGAAAGGTCCATTTGTTTGTTCCCAGCACCAATTCACAACTAATATTTACACACCTTTTTACTGAACAAAAGTCCACTTCAGCTGCCCTCAGAGCACACGTGCCTGAAGCTCACGAAGCACTCCTGCTGTCAGCTCCTAAGGGGAGTCAGTTCTATTAATATTTGCTTTAAAGAGCTGAGTTGACAACAGCTGTAAGCCTGGGAGTGTCGACAGTGAACGCTTGGACTACTCCACCACGGTGGACCCCTTTCTGTTGTCTACAGAGCCAGACTCGGGACAAAGGGGGGTCCTATAAGGTTCTGGGGTCTTTCTGAGTAGACTCTAAGTCTAGGTTTCTCTTGGCTTGCCCCTTGATCTCTGGTCTGACAGAGGGTCAAGTCTATCTCTCTGAGAGAATCAGGAAGGCAACAGAAGGACCAGAAAGCAGAGATGTAACTTGAGGCACAGGGACTTTATCTTCCTCAGGCCTATAAATTACAGAAAAATCGTTGGTCTGCACTGATTGGGAGATTGTTCTATGCCAGGGAAACCACATGAGCACACCCCCAGGGCATTATCCCAACAGGCCATTCTGAACATCACCTTTTCTCCAGGTTACATGTAGCTCTGTTCACTGCTGACTCTTCCTCCACCACATGACTCAAGATAACCTGACTCTCACTTTTTCTCCTACTGAGGATGGCTTCAGTTCCTTGGAAAGATGTTTTAGAGGGGATAGAAGAAGAGAAAGGTGTAAAAAAGCTCCAGCACAGCTGGACACCAAAGTTGGGTCCCACGAGGTACAGATGAGGATTTTCTTGGAACTAAAAATCAAGTGACCTTGGTCAAGGTTAGTCTCCAATATCCCATCATAGCCAGAAGGTGAGCCAGAGTACTTCACATCTATGCTCAAAGAGGATAAAATTGGAAAGCAGGGCCCATATTATTGAGTTTCCATTTTTGCAGGTGATCTAAAAATCCTATGATAATTATGGCCCTCAGTCCCATTACCTTTCTTCTACTTGGTCTCCAGAAGAACAGAAGAGATGTAGCCCAGAGCTGAGAGTAGCCCAATTAAAGACTGAAAAGCTCACTCTAAATAAGCAAGCAAGACCCTAGCTGGTAAACTCATTGGCTTTGGCAATCTATGAGATTAAGACAAGTGCCAGATGGTTCTTAGCTTTGGGCAGCCCCTCTTCTGATATTCTGGAAGTCAAGTAGAAGAAAGGTAATGGGGCTGAGAGCAGTAACATTCCACATTTAAATCAACTGTACTGATTTACTCAATTAAACACAGGATTTTGATACAATGACCAGTGAGAGATCAAACTTCCAGAGGCATGGAGTATTAACTCTGTTGGAATTTTTTTCTATTACAAAGCCAGACCAAAGCAATTGGCAACTAACTCATAGGTTCTGTTCAGAGAGAAAAGCACTGGAAACAGTAGAGGAGGTTTTAATATACAAAGAATATCACTTCTGGGAATACTTGGTCATCTCATGATAACTAGGAGCACAAAAGGCCATTCTATGAGGATCACTGTAGTTATAGGTACTTATATATATATATATATTTTTAATTTAATTTTATTTGCAAAACATATGTATGGGTAATTCTTCAACATTGACCCTTAAAAAGCTTTCTGTTACAAGTTTTTCCTTCCTATTCCCCACCCCTCCTCTAGATGGCAGGATATCCACTACATGTTAATTATATTAAACTACTTGACAAATCAAATATATGTATACATATTTCCACACTTATCATTGTTATGCAAGAAAAATCGTATCTACAAGAAAGAAAAATCAGAGAAAGGAGACACAATTTAAGCAAACCTCAATAGAGAAGCATGAGAATGTTACGTTGTGGTCCACATTTCACATCCCTCTCTCTGGGTGTATATGGCTTTCTTCAGTGAACAATTGGAAGTGGGTACCAATATATTTCATAAAAGATGAAGAGGTAAAAATATTCTACAAAGAACTCAATAAGCCTCTCCAAATATATTACATGTATTTCCCTCCTTGGGGACTGACTCTGATGCTAAAATAGGATAGCACTGGCAAAAAATATGTTGGAAAAATGCTTTAGCAAAGAAATCAGTTTTATGAATAAAATCACACTTAAATATTATAAACACTTTCTTCAAGGTAAGAGACAGAAGGTCCTAGACAGGGGCAGCATTAAAAAAAAGAAAAAAAGAAACACAGAAAATGAAATAGATTTTATACTAGACAATAAATGATTGGTTAACTGATTGCATGAACTATTTCTGAATCAGATGTCCTATGGATAGCCAGGACTTTGAACTGTTAGGGCAAAGTCAAAATGGATGCAAAATTATAATACAGATGACAAGAATACAGAAATGAAATTATAGGTACTTCACCTTGACTTTGTTCCTAACACACACACACACACACACACACAAAATCTCATCAACACAGACTAGCCATTTCTTTCTTCCTTTCTGTTTCTTCCTTTCTCTTTTCTTTCTTTCTTTCTTTCTCTTTCTTCCTTCCTTCCTTCCTTCCTTCCTTCCTTCCTTCCTTCCTTTTTTAATAAGACAATTGGGGTTAAGTAGCTTGCCCAGGGTCTCACAGCTAAGAAGTGTCTAAGAGCAGATTTGAACTGAGATTCTCCTGACTCTAGGGACAGCACTCTATCCACTGCACCACCTAGCTGCCCTACCTAGCACATTTCTTACAGCAGTTGAAGCAATGGGAAATACTATTCACAATGAGGGAAAAGCCTAGAAATCATGTTAGCTAAGCCGAGGGATGTGGCAGCCAGAGGCAATGCTGATAGATATATAAACTCTGCCACAACTTAGGGAAGATTGTGGAAGGTAAATAGGAGTATCTCCTGATAAAACAGCAAGAAGTAATAAAAGGAAAAATTGTTCACCAAATGCTTGGTGAAGAAGCCAATTAAGTCAAATCATTCCCAAAATATCAAAAGATGAAACTGAAAGGGACAACAGACTGATGAAAAATGAAAAAGATCTGTCAAGATGACAGCAGACTTTTTTCATGATTCGTGATATGACAGCTTGGAGAGTGCATACATCTTCAAATATTGGAAGGGTTATGGAAGAGTGATCATTTAGCAACAGAAGGTAAGACCAGGAGCAAAGACTCAAAGTAATAAAGAGGCAAATTTAGGCTAGAGGTGAGGAGAAATACCCACCAACCAAGAGGTCTAGTTTTCAAATACTGAAGTGGATCTATGTATGATGATGGCGACTCCCACAAACAATACTTATCACAGTCATCCCCGTTGGTCCATCCAGAGTGACTCTTGTCTACACTCCCCCAGAAGTTTACCAAGAGGGGACCCCACAATGTGCTGGCTCATGTTTGGGTGCTGGCACCCAAAGGTGCCAATGGATAATGCAGTCTGTTCACTTGCCAAGTCTCTCCCTTGCCACACGACCCCTAAGGCATCTTTTCTTTCTCCTAGTTTACATTTACTCCCATTCATCTTTGAAGTTGCTCATGTTCCAGTGGTCTACTCACACCTACCATGCCCCTTTCCATTGCTTTCTGTGTTGTTTTTATTTTTAGTTCTTCAAAGAGGGCAAGAACCCTCTTTAATTCTTTTTTTTTGGCTTTTTTCTGAGGCAGTTGGGGTTAAGTGACTTGCCCAGGGTCACACAGTTAGGGAATGTTAAGTGTCTGAGACCAGATTTGAACTCAGGTCTTCCTGACTTCAGGTCTGGTGCTCTATCCACTGCACCACCTAGCTGCCCTCCCTCTTTAATTCTTTAACTCTCTTTAACTTCACTAAATTAAAATCCTGTCTGATATTTATTATGTGTGTGACTGTGGACAAATCTGAACTTCAGCCTCCTTATCTCAGAGGGGCTTCTAAAGACCCTCCCAGCTATAGATCAAGCATCCTACGAGCTACATCTTTGAACATTAGTATGAACACGATGGGGCTTTTTTTCCCCTGATAATTGCTTATTTCCATTAAAGGAGTATGAAAAATCCCCAAAGGCAATCTAGCACACTCTCTCCCCCATTTAATTATGGACCACATCATTATCTATTTGTGTAGTTTGTCCTAGACAAACATTCTGACTGTGGCTGTCAGTCCAGCTGTGTTCATCATATTCATCCATTTTTTTTCCTGGATCTAGATGATCAGAACTTTTGATTGGTGCAAGAGGCAATGAACACAAGCTCACCCACAAACATTTGGTGAATCTCATCAAAGAATAATAATAGTAAAAATAAGAGAAACAACAACTAGTAGTTATTTAACATTCAAGGTTTACAAAATGTTAACTCATTTAAGTCTCACAACCACCCTGAGAGGTCTTATTATTATCTCCATTTTACAGATGAGGAAACTGAGGCAGGCCAACGAAATACCCAGCTGATATTGAAGCAAGATTTGAATTTAGATCTTCTGACATCATATCTTGAGTTGTCTTTATGCAGGGAGGCAGAGAGAGAGGGAGAAACATTTGCCATATACCAGACACTATAGTAAATACTGGGGATACAAATATGAGTAAGTAGGATAGTCCCTACCTTCAAGTCTTACATTCTACATCAGAGATGGGGAAGAGCTCACCTGAAGAACTGCAAAATCATTTGCTAAGACAACTGCAGGTAATGATAAAATGAAAGCTACATGCAACAAACTCCCACTGCTTGAGTTCTATAAGTGGATAATTTTGTATGGCTCATGAGAGAAATAATTCATTTGGACTCTTACTCTGTTCTAATCAGTATTAATCAGTTTGATAGAATCATATGAAAGTTCTGTATATAAGATGTGAGCTACAGATTCTAAGTTCACTTCCTTAACTATAGGAAGTTAACTAAAGGCCCTCCACCCTTGTTTTGCCTTGTGATGATGACCAAGCCCAGCTTGGCAGAGGTGATAATTTAATGGAATTTCCCCCGAAATACTTTTTGTACCTCCAGACCAATCCTTGGTCCAACAAGAGCAGATGACCATCTTATGACCACTTAGGTCACTGACTATGATGACTTGTACCATTTCTTCCTGTCCAAATTAAGGAGAAGTCTGTCCCTTTTATGGGGAGATATTTCTTGCTTCATCCAAATTGTGACCCTGCTGACATATTATTTTGCTTATTTAGTAGAATTTTTCTGTATTTGTTACAGCTGTTCCAGAATGACTGGACATCTAGTCATATAAAATTAGGGCCCTGGAAGGAGGAGGCATATCAAATCATGAAGAAGATCTGAGGTCCATTTCATTAGAAGGGATCATGGATTCTTTAATAAAGTACCATCAACTCAGAACTCTCTCTCAGTCTCTCTTATTGTAGGTGAGATAATTTTAATCTCCACACTCACAAATATCCAAATAAATGGTCCTTGTTCTACATAAAAGAGTGCTAGAAAGAGGGGAGGAGGGGTACATGTGGCCAATGCAGAAATCTGTTATCTATGCATGTAACAGGAGATTTTGTTTTTCTTGGTTTCTCATTTGGAGGGTGGAAGGTAGAAAAGCAGGAGGGAGAGAATACTGATTTGAAAATATAATAAAATTAAATTTTAAAAAATCACATGAACGGATCCAACCATTCTGGACAGCAATTTGGAACTATGCCCAAAGGACTATCAAACTGTGCATACTCTTTGATCCAGCAGTGTCTCTACTGGGTCTGTATCCCAGAGAGATCATAAAAGAGGGAAAAGGACTTACATGTGCAAAAATATTTGTAATAGCCCTTTTTCTAGTGGCAAGGAACTGGAAACTGGGTGGATGCTCATCAGGTGGGGAATGGCTGGATAAGTTATGTTACATGAATGAAATGCAATATTTATGTTCCATAAGAAATGATCAACAAACTGATTTCTTTTTTTTTTTTTTTTTTTTTTTTTTGCTTTTTGCTGAGGCAATTGGGGTTAAGTGACTTGCCCAGGGTCACACAGCCAGGAAGTGTCTGAGACTAGATTTGAACTCAGGTCCTCCTCCTGACTTCAGGGCTGGTGCTCTATCCACTGCGCCACCTAGCTTCCCAACAAACTGATTTCTTAAAGAGACTTACATGAACTGATGCTAAGTGAACTGCGTAAAACCAAGAGAACATTGTACACAGCAACAAGAAGATTATGTGATGATCAGCTGTGATGGACGTGGCTCTTTTCAACAATAAAGTGATTCAGGGCACTTCCAATAATCTTGTGATGGAGAGAGCTATCTGCTTTCAGAGAGAGACTATGGAGACTGAGTGTAGATCACAACACAGTATTTTCACCTTTTTATTGTTGTTTTTGTTGTTTGCTTGTTTTTTTTTCTTTCTCATTTTTCCTTTTTTGATCTGATTATTCTTGTACAGATGGTAAATGTGGAAATGTTTAGAAGAACTGTACATGTTTAACCTATATTGGATTACCTGCTGTCTAGTGGAGGGGGAAGGGAGAGAGAAACAAAGTTTTGCAAGAGTGAATGCTGAAAGTTATCTATCTTTTTTTTTATTAATACTTTTTATTTGCAAAACATATGTATGGGTAATTCCTAAACATTAACCCTTACAAAGCTTTCTGTTACAAATTTTTCCCCCCTACTCCCCACCCCTCCCCTAGATGGCAGGATATCCACTACATGATAATTATGTTAGAATACTTAAATCGAATACATGTATAGTTATTGCCACAAATCATTTTTTTGTTCAGGAGAAATCGTATCTATAAGAGAGAATAATCCAATAAAGGAAATACAATGCAAGCAAACCTCAATAGAGAACATGAAAATGTTATGTTGTGGTCCACATTTCACATCCCTCTCTCTGGGTGTATATGGCCTTCTTCACTGCACAATTTTAATTGGTTTGAAGCATTTCATTGTTGAAGAGAGTCATGTCCATTAGAATTGATCCTCATATAGTCTTGTTGTTGCCGTGTATAATGATCTCCTGGTTCTGCTCATCTCACTCAGCATCAGTTCATGCAAGTCTCTCCAGGCCTCTCTGAAATCGTCCTGCTGGTCGTTTCTTACAGGGCAATAATATTCCATAACATTCATATACCATAATTTATTCAGCCACTCTCCAATTGGTGGGCATCTACTCAGTTTCCAGTTTCTAGCCACCATAAAAAGAGCTGCCACAAACATTTTTGCACATGTGGGGCCCTTTTCTTCTTTTATGATTTCTTTGGGATATAAGCCCAATAGAAACACTGCTGGGTCAAAGGGTATGCACAATTTGATAAGAAAGTTATCTATCTTTACATGCATTTTGAAAAACAAAAAAATCATGGAACTCTTAGGCATTATTGTTGAATCCTACAAATTGAGGGGAACATGTTTGAGGAAACGGGCTCAATGGGAACAAAGATGAGAGGGGATTCATATTTTGGGTAACTTTGGGGCAAATTCCAGATGATATTACTAGGTTTCTACCAAACCTGAGAACCAGCAGGGGTAGCTGGAGCACCACTTATAGGTCCATATTAGACCTCCCAGTTCACCCCCTCCATAATGCCACAATCCAACACCAACCCAAATAAATCCGAGGATCAATGACCTGGAACTGGAAGGACTGCAGAGCTTATCAAGTATCTCTCCCTGATTTTATAGATGAGGAAACTGAGATGTACAGACTTTTCCAAAGTTATACAGCTAGGAATGAACTCAGTCCTCCGGCTCCAGGGCCACAGTTCTTTGCATTTTGCCCCATGATACCTCCAAATTCTTATTCCAATAAAAAGTACAAGATAACTCACAGGAACACCCCTTACCAGAGACTATCCTGGCCCTGAGAGGACAAGGCGAGGGCCTGCATTCCCAGGCCTCTCTGGAGGATTTGGGGGCTGGCCTGCCTAAGCAGGAGCATCCTTGGTCAGCAATGGGGCCTAGGTTTGGGGACAGGAGGGGAGGTGGGATCACTCACCTTCCAGCATTTTTTGCAGGCTGCTCCTCATGACATGGATGTTCTCAATGCCAATGAACTGAAACTTGATGTTAGCATAATTATCCTCATTCTCATAGCCCTTGCCTGCTGCGCGGTTGGCCATGGCGTTGAGCTGCAAGGCAGAACAAGCCTGGTTATGCTCACTCAGTGGCGGCAGTACCTGGTGGGCAGCATGGGGAGCCCCTGCATTTATACCTTAACACTGCATATGTCTTATATATATATAGTACTTAATATATTATCTTCCCTATTAGAGTGTGAGCCTCCTTGGGAAAGGAGGAAAGAAGCAAAACAATTTGGAACTCAAAATTTTAAAAAAAAGATGAATATTAAAATTGTTTTTACATGTAATTGGGGAAAAAGAAAATATTACATAAATATATATATATAGAGAGAGAGATATTAAAAGAATGTGAATTACTTGCAAGCAGAAACTGATTTTGCTTTTTTTTTTTCCATCACTAATACATGTATCTTAGCATGGTACCTGGAACTCAGTAGGTATTTAATAAATGCTGGTTGACTTGCTAGCATCTGATCATTTGAAGGAACTAGGGATGCTTAGGTTAGAGAAGAGAAGATTCAGAGAGGAAACGGGATACTTCAAAGATGAGCATGAGGAGAGATAGATTGGACTTGCTTTGCTTAGCTTCAAGGGGCAGAATCAGAAGCAGGGGAGGAAGTTATAAACAGATGCGTTTAGACTCAAGTTGAGGAAAACTTTCTATCAAATAGAGCTGCCTTGGGAGGCAGTGAGCCCCCCCCATTCTTGGTGGTTTTCAAGCTTTGATGGTCAGACCATTCCCAAGAGCCACCCTGGATTAATTGGTGAATGGTGGCTTGACTTCTAGGGAATGGCGAGGACTCTTTGGGTTTGGATTGGAGCAGCTGAGTGCCACCATCTGCAAAAATGAGGGGTCCAGATTCTACAGCCTCTCAATGACCTGTTTGTTGGCTTTTAAATGTGTTCGTTCCTTCCCCAACTGGAGGAAGGGAACCCAAAGTCCTGGCGTGGAGGGTGGGCCCTGTTATCCCCCAGCGAGTAACCGTGGGCAAGTCACTAGCCTCTCTCAGCCCCATTTGTAGGACAAGGAAGACAAAAGTGTGACTACTTGCCTCACTGGGCAGAAGGCCTTGAAGGAACCTGCCATCAAAGCTACTGCTGACCGGTGAGAACAGGTGGACCACCACTTACAGGGGATCTTTGAGGGTACTGGGCCCCGAGGGCTTAACAAATACTTCATTCCATCCTTCCAACCACTCCACCAGGGGTAGGTACTATTATTGCAGTAAGGGACCTGAGGCAGAGATTAAGGGATTTTCTCTGGGTCACAGAGCCTGTAAGCATCTGAGGCTCTGTGCTGTAGTTTGTATTTGACTCTTGAGAGTGGATGAGCTCCATCTTCTCAGTTCAATGTAAGGAAACCATATGGCTAGCCCAGCTTCACATGGGAGCCCTTGGGGTGCTCTTTTCTGAAAGCTCTATAAGGAAGTCCCTTATAAAAAGAGTTCCTCTGAGGAAGAAGCGGGGACCAAAGTCTGGTGAAGAACTCTCTAAATAGGGATTTTTCTAACTCAGGACGCTGCTGCTCACTAGTCTGTCAGCCCCAGATCTAGACCGGGAAGGAGATCAGGACAGGAAAGAGAGAGCTGAAAATCTTCACTGATTGGAGGACTATTGTGAACGTGTTCAATGGTGATCCAAAGAACTGGAAGAATAGCGGGTGACTTAGAGAGGTCTATGGACAGTGGAGCTGGTGTTGGAAGGACCTTGAGTCCCTCGGGACTCTTACGGACTTTGTTTCAGAGGGTGCCCTGATTGCAGATGCTAGAAGCTGGTGTCTTCCTTTGCCTTCTGTTTATCCTGGTTCTCAAAGGATCATCCCTTGTGTCAATAAATGGAAAAACTCCATCTCCTGCTTGCCTACAAATTGTGCATAAGGCAACGCCGTGTATCCCTTATGTCCCCTAAGAGAAGAGACTGGGGGCCTAGAAACTGTGGGGGTGACAACATCAGACCAAATTCATCATCAAATGAAATTGGACTTGAGAGTCTAGGTCTTTTTGTGGCACACCAGAAGGTGGCAGTGTTACCTACCACTGGCCCAGCTGAGGAAGATGGGGATGTCTCAGGGGCTCGGCTCCCAGGATCTAAAGTTCAGAGGGGCCTTGGGGGCCAACCCCGCGTTATTCCACCCAGAGCTGGGAGGAATCCCAGCAGCTATCTAGTCCAACACCCAGATTTTACAGATGAGAAAACTGAGACCCCAGATCACCCAGGTAGTAAGCAGAAAAGGTGAGATTTGAACCTGACCAAGACCTCGTATTCCAGAGTCAGCTCTTTCCCCATCTATGGGTTCCTAAGCTAAGATAGTCACGGGGCAAAAACAGAAGAGAAAAAGAAGGGGCTCACGATTTACAGTCAGCCTGGATGTGATGCGGCCCATGGCCCCATGCATGGCGTCTTGCCCTGCACGTATGGTGGAAACACTACTTTCTCACTTCTATACCAGCTGCCAGGGCCTCTCATTTGTCCATCCTCCTCCCCAGGGAGGCCCAGAACCCCTCTGGGCACTTGGCATCCCCTTCCGAAGGGGCCATGGCTGGAAAGCTGCTGTGGTCTCTCAGCACCTAAGGAAGCTGCTTCTTAGATGGCAGATACTTCCAGGGCAGGCCCCTACTCCAAACCTTTCCGTCTTGGTAGGATCCAGTCAAATTTCTCCATTCCCCAGTAAGGGATTAGGGAGGTTTTGTTGGCAATTGTGACAGAGCCCTACTTGATTAGCACCAGTGACCTCCAAAGGCCCAGGGGTGCCTCCACGCTGAGGAAAAGCCAAGGGTGGGGAGAGGAGGGTAACCAGTATGGTGAGGGGCCTGGAGACCACGTCCCTCTGTGAGGGGACAGAGCATGATCAGACAGAGAACAGTCGGAGGAACTCGTGAGACTCTCTTCAAGAGCTAGAGGGAAATTACTTGGAAGTAATTCTGCTTGGAACCAGAGGGCAGGACAAGGAGCCTCATGGTCGGATGTCGGATTAGCATTGTCCCAACGGGGAGGCGCAGCCCTGCTAAGTAGGATTTGAGGTCTTCCAGTGGCAATGACACAACCTGTGCTTGTTGGAGATGTAGGAGTCAGGGATTCAGTCAGTCTATGGAGTAAGTAGTTATGATCCCATTGCACAGATTAGGAAGCTAAGGCTGAGGGCAGTCACGTGCCTCATGGATGTCCAGCCAGGAGGTGTCAGAGGTGAAATCTAAACCCAGGGGGACCAGCCCCACATCTGGCACACTCTCTAGGTGGCCAAGTCCACCTGCTTGTGACCATATCCTCCAGGACAGTCTCGGGCACAAGTGACCATAAGAGGTCTAAAGAGTATGGATCATTTAAATCCGTCATTCAACTAAGACCTGCTCATAAGGTGTCAAGGAAGTGACCCAAAGGCCAACCCTTGAGGAGCTGTGCTCTAATGAGGGAGAAGAAGCCCATCCACTCAGCCAGGAAGCTTCAGTTCAATAAGCACTTAGTAAGTGCCTACTGGATGCCAGGCACTGGGCCAGTGGCTGGGGTCACCAAGACAAAAATGAGCTAATCCCTGGTCTTCCAGAGCTTCACTCTGCCCAAAGCAGGTGACATAAGTACTGCTGACTCTGGGGTCTGTGTTTGAATCCTTCTCTGATATTTATGGACTGTGTGACTCTGGGCAAGTCAATGAGCTTCCCAGACCTCAATTTCCTGAGGAAAGCATTGGCTGGATGGTCTAAAAGGAGGTCACTACTGGCTCTAGACTAAGGCTACTTTAAAAGGACACATATTCACAGCCAGAAAGTTCTAGAGGAACCAAATCCCTGAGAGGTGAGTCCTCAGAAGTGCCCTCGATCTGGGCTGGCTCTGCCCTCTGGCACTTGTGGGCATCCCCTGAGTGCTGGTCAGCCTTGCTCCTGCAGGAGGAAGCCCCTTATAAAAAGAGTTCCTCTGAGGAAGAAGCGGGGACCAAAGTCTGGTGAAGAACTCTCTAAGCAGGGATTTTTCTAACTGAGGACACTGCTGCTCACTAGTCTGTCAGCCCCAGATGTAGACCGGGAAGGAGATCAGGTCCAACACTCTCGTTTACAAATGAGAAAACCATGGCCCAGGCAAGAGAAGGGACTTGCTCAGGGACACGTAGCTAGCCATTCCCAATCCCAGGTCTGAGGCAGCTCCACTTATACTCCAGCTTTCTCTGTTGTAATCACTTTAACCCTGATCCTTTAACTGAATATTAAACCTGAAATACGATTAATTTTCTTTCCAGCTCCCATTCCTTAATCTTCTCTGAGAGTGGGCAATGAGAAAGGTGGGGCACCAGAACTTGGGCTGGGGTCCTGGCAGGCTTGGCCCATTCTCAACCCCACCCTGCATGCAGTCAGCATTTGGGTGTTCTCCTTCCAGAGACAAATGGAGACTGGTACCAGCAGCACATCCTGCCCTGCCCCGGCCAACCCAGATCCTTAGGGAGGAGAATGTGCAGGTGAGAGCTTTATATGGATTCAAGTCCCAGCAGCCTCTGAGGGCAAGTGTGTGTGAGAAAAGAGGGAGGAAATGTGGTGAAAGAGGAAGAGAAGAGGAGGGGAGAAAAGCAGATAGAGGGAGAAAGGACAAGAAGAAGGAGAGAAGGAAAGGAGGAGAGGAAAAGAGGAGAGAGAGGGAAGAGGAAGAAAAGGAGAAAGAAGGGGGAAAGATGGGGTAGATAGAGGAGGGAGGGAGCAGAAAAGGAGGAGGGAGGAAAGGGGAGCAGAAAGAGACAGAAAGGACAAGAAGGAGAGAGGGAAAGGGAAAGAAGAGAGGAGAAAGAGAGAGAAAGAAAGAGAGAAGAGGGAGAAAGATGGGGGTAGAGGAGGGAGGGAGCAGAAAAGGAGGAGGGAGGGGAGGGGAGCAAATAGAGAAAGGACAAGAAGGAGAGAGGGAAAGGAGGAGGGGGAGAGGAGAGGAGAGAGGGAGAAAGAAGAGGGAAGAAGGATGGGAGTAAATAGAAGAGAGAGGGAGCAGAAAGGGAGAAGCGAGGGGAGTAGAACAGATAGAGAAAACAAGGAGGAGAGAAGGAAAGGAGGAGGGGGAGAGAGAAGAGGGGAAGAGAGGAGATGGGGGGGTAGATAGAGGAGGGAGGGGGAAGAGAGGGAGAGAGAAATCTGGGGGGGGGGCAGAACAAAAGGTCAAGGGCATAGTTTTTTGGCTCCTTAATGGCCCGATGTCAGAACTGTTATCTATCACTGAGAAGAAATAATCCTGAAGCTAAAAATACTCCCCCAAACTGTGCCTCCTGATCAGCTAAATCTGGGACTGGCCCAGCTCTGTCCGTCATGGCATTTCCTTGAAGGTTTCCATAGTGGGGAACAGCCCTGAGTCCTGGCCCCTCACTAGCTGCTGAGTTGTGCTCAACACGAACCAATGCTGAAAAAGTGCCCAGGGCCAGGACTGAGCTACCTGGGGCCCAGAGACGGCCAGAATGTCCTTCCTCTTTCTGTCTCTCTGCATCTCTGTCTCTGAAAGGACAGCAGCCCCTGGGACAGCACAGAGAGCCTGGGGCTGGGCAGATCTGGAGAGACCAAAGCTTGTCAGAGACAGAGCAGAGAGGAGAGAGGCAGGATTCAGGATCCCGAAGGCCGACAGACCGCTGGTTTTCACATGCCAGTCTCCTATAGGAGGCTGGCGCTCAACGTCAGACACTGGTTGCAGAATCTCTCTTCCTAACTCAGCAGTATGAGAAGAACTAGGAGGGCCCTTAAGGGCCCTTAACATCACCCCCAGCCCCTTTTCAAAGAGGTAAAAAGAGAGGGGACTTGCTCAATGTCACACCCTTAGCAGGTCCCCTTGCCACTGAGCCAATGGGTAACATCCTCATTTTCCCTTCTTGGGAGAGAGGGGTGCTGTTAGTCTTGATTCACAGGGAGAGCTCCTCCTGCCAACTGTCCCCATCCTGCCCCAAGGCCCCTGGCCCCCTAAGACTCCATCAAGGCAACCCTGGGAAATATCACCAGTGAGGGCTCTATTTTTCCTTCCTTTCCCCTTGTTCCTCCCCCAACCTGGGAGGCCCAGAGGCCATCAAGTAGGAAGAACAAACTTAGATGAGCTGAGTGTCACCAATTACAAGTCTTGTGGTGAGATGGAGGACCACCAGATCTCACCATCTGTGGAGCATCTTAAAGTCCTCTGGCCTTTGCCATCTGCCTTGCTGCTATGCCAGCCTTGCCCCCAACCCTGGCCTGGGACCCTGGGTCTTGCCATTCTCCTGAAGGTTTTGAGTCTTCCCATGACTTCTTTGACATGTCTTGTTTCCCTCAGAGTTTGAGTTTCTTGAGGACATGGACTGTCTCATCTTTTCTATTTGTATTCCCAGTCTTAGAATGGTACTGGGCACTGGATAAATCCTTTTTCATCCATCCATCCATCCATCCATCTATTTATCTAACTATTCATCCATCCATCCATCCATCCATCCATCCATCCATCAATCTATCCATTCATCTTTCATCCATCCATTCATCTTCATCTATCTATCCATCCATCCATCTACCAATCCATTCATCCATCCATTGGGCTTTTCAAACCAAACAAACATGTATTCTGTGCCTACTGTGTACCAGCTATGCCTGATTCTGGGTTTACAAAGAAGGGCTCAGAGTTGGTATCATTGAGCTTCTGGTCACCAGACATTGTCCACTATCTGAATAATGGCCCCACTTTTGAGCACATTCTATATCCAATGGGTCTGTGTGGCTGATTCTGCTTCCAAGCACCCCTGGGTGGGATGTCAAGTTTGACACTGGATTGTTCTAGGAACTGTAGTGGAAAACTGGAAAGGACCTCACTGGCATCCTGTCGAACCCTCTCATTTTATAAAGGAAGTAACTAAGGCTGAGGGAGAGACATGGACCTGTCCATGGTAATAAATATGAGGAGCAGGGTTTGGACCCTTGCTGCTGCACAAAGACTTTGTATCAGAGGGTAATGTTTTGCTCTGGCCATAGCAGCTGGTGACAGCCAGCTCCCTCCAGAGTGCTCTTGTGGGCAGCTGGGGCCCCATCTAGGAAGTCACAGGTCCTGAAAAGCTGAAGAGCAGAACCCCAAGGACCCTCCTGGGGCTGGACCACCCAGGCCTCCCCTCTCCATCCCGAGGGACAGTCACTGAGTGGATGCCCTTCTTGGGGCCTCAATCTCACCTTAGGCCGTGTGTCCACAACATACATGAAGTCACTCCCAGGGTTGGCTCTTCGAATTGCCTGTAGCATCTGCTCATCCTCAAGGCAGCGGGCACTGAAGCCGGACAAAGGTTGGCTGCTCCGGCAAATGGAGGCCTGGGGGAGGCAACAGAAACTGCTCAATGAGGCTGGCCACGGACCCCTCTGGCCACTGTATGAGCCACACACTCTGTACCTGAGTTACCACCTCCCAAGCATCAAGGAGAACATTAGTGTCAGGTTAATGGGCCGGGAACTCACCGGCTCACGTCCCAGGTCTGCCATGGATCAGATGTGTGATTTCAGTCACAGTGCAGTTCGGCAGATGGGAAATACATTCATCCAAGTGTGGAAAGGGGTTATCCCTCCACAGAGTGAGCTCCTTCTAAGTGATCTCAAGAGGCCATACATTTATTCTGAGGTCACTGCCATCCTGGAAAATGACCCTGGATTTCTCTGCCAGAAGCCACTGTAGAGAGCCCCCTCCAACTCCATCTCATTACTTCATGGTGGCTTATGGCTTCATTCAACATTCTCCACCAGGTACTATCAGCCCATCCAAGCTGGGAGGGATTCTAGAGAGTCTAACTGAACAGTCAGCAAGCCTTTATTCAACAATTATTATGTACTAGGCACTGTGCCAAGTGTATTTTGGAGAAAAGATGAGCCAGAAAACAAGATGGCAAAGGATTTGTCCAGGGAGATGTAATTAGTGAGCCCTTGAACCCAGGTCTCCAGGCCTGATCCTCCCTTGAACAGGCCCCTTAAGGCTTAAGAACTTTCTGTTCCTTTTCACCAATTAAAACAACTTTCTATAGACACCAAATTGGTCGTTGTGATCCTTCTCACAGGAACATACTGCTTCTCTGCAGGACGGCTCCAGCAACACTCTGGGGACATGTTCACAGTCTCCCAAAGGGTCTGTGAATGAGGATCACAGGCTCTCATCTGAGCCCAGTGACTAATGGTGTGGAGGAGCTCATCACTGCAGCTCAGCTACAAGTCACCAGGATACATTTAAGCTGGCAGGGCCAGGGTCCTGTGCCAGAGCAGGGCTGGACAAGGCTGCTGATCAGGGTAAGAGTTCTATATCTGAGTCCACCCCCCAACAGGGAAGACAAAGAGACCCAGGTCATATCAAACCAAGGAGAAGAAAGTCTGGAATGCAAGACTCACTCACATTAGTGTCTTTACAGTAATAAGACAAGGCAGGGAACCGCCGGCGGCTTCGGAACTTGGAGCTGCCCACGATGATATGCGCAGTGGCTGACCTGGGGACATAGACGTCAGTGGGATACGAGTCACAGACCTGTCCAACAGAATACAAGGGTGGCTTTAGAAAATCCACTGGAATATCTGTGCATTGAGACCCAAGCACCAGGTTTCTTGGATTTCTAAGTTGTGAATTCAAGGAGAAAGTGGGGGTGGGGGAGAAGGAGAAAAGTAAGAGGGGACAGAGAGAAAGAGAGACAGAGACAGAGACAGAGACAGAGACAGAGGCAGAAAGAGAGACAAACAGAGATAGAGAGATATGGAGAGGGAGAAAGAGGCAGAGAGACGAAGAAAGAGGAGAAGGAAGAGGAGGAAGAGGAGGAGAAAAACTGGGAGGGAAGAGGAGGAAAAGGAAAAGGAGGAAGAGAAGGAAGAGGAGGAGGAGGAAAATTATGGGGAGGAGAAAAAGGAAAAGAAAGAGGAGGAGGAGGACAAGGAGGAAAAGGAAAAGGAGGACAAGGAGGAAAAGGAAGAGGAGGAAGGGGAAAAAGAGAGAAAAAGGAATCAGGGAGGAAGAGAAGGGAGAGAAATGGAGAGAACCCAGCCCTGACCAATGGACCTTCATCACTTGGTTTCAGAAGAACATACAGAAAAGTTTAGGAGACAATCCCACAAGACATTATTCCTAGGCAATTTTTGGATTCTAGGATTGAGCAGGACCTCAGAGATCATGCAGCCCAAGCCTCTCATTTGACAGATGGGGAAACTGAGGCTCAGGAAGATTAAGAGACTGCTACAAGTCACACATCATTCCACTGTGTCCTCACAATGGTGAGGTGGCTCCTTGTCTGTTATCAGAGAAGGTTTAGCAGCAGACAACAGATTCTTTTCCAGAAGAATGGTCAGTTTATCCAAGGCTCCTCCTTGGCTGTCTCATCTTGGAGTATAGGGGACCGTGAAGTCTCTCTTAAAGCCTAGGTCAGGGCAGGCAAAGTGAGCTCAGGTGGTTATCCCATCTGTAGTCCAGTCCAGGGGGTGTATGGTGTCTATGGTGTGGGGACTAACCACTCTCCCATAGACTTCTGGTTTAGGACCCAATCAATAGAATCATCATGTGCATTTGTTTCCCCCTCTCAATTCACTGTAAGCTTTCAGGAGCAGGAGGGAAACCTTATTTTCCTTTTCTGTTCCCCCCAAGATCAAATACATCCCAGCTATATAGAATTGGAGCTTCCTCACTACAAAGAGCAAGGCAGCTAAGGAAGCTTGATTTGCCTTGGGGACAATTTACTCCTTCAAAAGGTGGAGGAAACAACAATGGGTCAGTATTTTCTTTTATGAGGAAGAGTTTGATTTGGGGATGGAAAAGATAATAACCGGAAAGAATTAACTTCTTTATTCTATTATTTCTGACCAAATTGATATGGAAAAATGGGCAGAATCAGATATGAACCTTATATTTGAGGTGGACAGATTTCAAAGGGTTCAGAGGGAGGAGAACTAAGACTGTGAGATCTAAAATTCCAAATAGGATATGAATCTCTGGGGCTTATGGGAGAAACAGGAAATTATTTTTTTTTCTTTATTAAAGTTTTTTAATTGCAAAACATATGTATGGGTAATTCTTCAACATTGACCCTTACAAAGCTTTCGTTACAAATTTTTACCCCCTAGTCCCCACCCCTCCCCTAGTTGGCAGGATATCCACTACATGTTAATTATGTTAAAATACTTGACAAATTGAATATATGTATGCATATTTCCACACTTATCTTGTTGTGCAAGAAAAAAAATGAGAGAAAGGAAACCCAATGCAAGCAAACATCGATAAAGAGAATGAAAATGTTATGTTGTGGTCCACATTTCATATCCCTCTCTCTGGGTGTATATGGCTTTCTTCACTGAACAACTGGAACTGGTTTGAAACATTTCATTGTTGAAGAGAGACGGAATGGGAAATTCTTGAGAAGGAAACTGAATACATTTTGCTAAACAAGTCAGTGAGTGGGGAAAGAGGATTTTTCTAAATTGCTCAATGTGGATACAGGGAATTCATCAACCAACTATGATTTTGAAATTTTTATTAATACCTTTAGTTTTTATAGCAAAAATACCTCCTAATATATTCCCCCTACGTCTTCTCAAAGAGCTAGCCCTTATTTGAAAAAAAAGGAAGGAAAAAGAAACAATTAATCAAAAGTAACCAACTCATCAACCAATTTATACATAGAATTTTTCCTCCATCTCTGCCAAGAAAGAAGGGAGTTGCATGTTCAAGTTTCTCATTCAGAGCCAATCTGGGCCATTCTAATTATATAACATTCATCTGTGATTCTTTTTTTCCAGTTGCTGATCTTTCCATTTATATTGTAGTCCTCTATGTTATTTTTTCTCACTTTACTTTAAGACTTCCAATGTTTCTCTGAATTTTTAATTCATTATTTTTCAGAGTGCAGCCACATCCCATAGCAGTCTTACACACAAAAAAGTCTTAGCCATCCCCCAATCAGTGTAATCTACTTGTAATTAGAAAAGATGCTCATACACACACATACATACACACACACACACACACACTTTGGCATATATGGAGCTTTTATTTTTATCTTTGACTTCTCTGGGGTATATACTTAGCCAAAAGATATTGGGATCAAATGATCTAGATGGGTTAGTCCCTTTCTTAACACAGTTGCTAAATGCTTTTCAGAATGGCTAGACTAATTCATGGTTCCATCAAAAGAGTATTAATGTGCCTGATAATTTTAACTCCTCCAACCTTTATTAATAAAAATTCTCAATTTTGTCATCTTTGCCAAGTTGCTAGGTATGAGGTGAAACCTCCAAATTCTTCTGATGTGCATTTCTCTTACTATTAAAGATTCTGTGCATCTTTCATACAGTTATTCACAGTTTGTTCACAATCTTTGTGTATTCATTCTGGAATGGCTCTTGGTCTTAATGAATTTGGGCTAGTGTCTCCAATATCTTGGAAAGCAGACTTTTATCAAAGATATTTGAGACATTTACAGCTTCTTTTCTTATCCTAATTGCACTGATTTTTAGTTGTGTAAAAACATTACAATTCCAAGTTGTTAAAGTTAACTGTTAAATCTGTGTGATTGTTTCTATCTCTTGTTTAGTTAAGAGCTCTCCATTGATCTGTAGCTATAAAAGGCAGCTGAGCTGTTTCTTCTAATTTTTTTTAATGGCCTCACCTTCAATATTTGAGTCCAAAGTTCATTTTGAGCTTATTGTGATAGAAAATTTATTTTCCAGTTTCCCCAACAGCTCTTGTAAAACAAGAAATTCTTCCACAAGTAATATTTTTAATGCTGACTTATTGCAACTTAGATTTTTTAAAGATATGTACAAGATGGAAACAAAGGTGGTACCAGAAGATGCATGTAAAAGCATGGCATGGTTCCATATGGCCAAAGACATAAAAGTGAAGACTAAGCTGGATCTTGGGAGCAGGAGTATGCTGTTAAATGTTTAGTAACTAGCTCTCTGGGAAGATCAGAACATAGCACATTTTTAAGTTTAATTTGCATGATTAAATTTTGTCTATCACCTTAAGTCTAGAAAATCAACAAAACAATCAATCCCTGATTTATAGGGTTTACCAATTTGAGAAGTGTAAATGCTCACTCTGAACTTGAACAATCAATTCTTAGGTGCTGGTATGAGCTGACTCCAGCTCCCCTGCTTGGGAGGAAACTAAGAATAGCTGAAAGGCTGTAGGTTATTTTTAATCTTTAGTGTGGGAAAAGGGGGGGGGAGTGAAAGAAAGGACAGAATTTACCTGATGTGAATAGGATGCTATCAGAGGAGAAGAGATGGTAGAGTCGGTAAGTTCTTTTTGTCTTTTTGCTTGTTTTCTCTACCAAGGAAAATAATCTTTGGTCTGAAGAGGGTGGAACAGAATTGGTTGAAGAGAAATTGAAACCCAAGCTAACTAGGAAAAGACTTCAAGTTATCAAGCCCAGGGGTACTATATCCCAGAGTACTAGAAGGACTGGAGGATGTTACTGTTAAGCTAGACAGAGATTTGGAAAGATAATGAAGGAAGAAAGAATGACATAGGACTAGAGAAGGGCAAATTTTCTCTTGATTTTCAAAAAATAAAAAAAAGAATGGAGAATAAAGCCTACAAAATATCTAATGAGCTTGACTTTTTGTTCCTGGCAAAATTCAAGAATGCATTATTTAAAGAATGGTCCATGAATATTTAGAAAAGGAAGCAGTGATAACAAAGAACCCGGGAGGTTCCAGCAAGAACAGCAGTGCCAGATTAACATTATTTCATTTTTTTTCTGACAAGGTTACTAGTTGGTAGATCAGGAAACTATGTTGCTATACTATACTTAGATATTAGCAGAGTCCCTGACACAGTCTTCATGTAATCTTTGTGTAACTATAGATACAAAGATATAGGCAGGATGATAGTATAATTAGCTGAATCTGAAACTAGTGAAAAGCCAAATTCCCAATGCATGCATAAATGATGTAAAATGAACTTGAAAAGAGGTCTCCTATGGAAGGTCTCAGTAATCTAAGATTGAACCTTTATTTATTTATTTACTTTAACATTTTCATCATTGTCTTACATATAGACAAGCTTGCTAACTTGGCTATATTGGAGGCAATTTTTGACAAGTTCTTGGCAGATTAGACCACTGAGATAATGAGATGAAGCTGAAACAGACAGATAGAAAAAAAGAAAGAAAGATAGTCAAACTTTGGTGTGAAAATATTGGCTTCGGAAGTATAAGAAAGAAAAAGACTAACTATACGTCACTTCATCTGAAAAAGATCTGAGAGTTTTAGGGGACTATAAGTGCAATATGCAAATCATAATTATCATCATTCATTGTAATAATAATCGGTGCATATATATAGCTGAGCTGAACCTAGAGTCAAGAAGACCTGAGTTGAAATTTAGCACATCTCAGGGTCAAAGGAACAAATGGACTTTTTAATGACTTTATATATCCAAATTGCTTTCTTGAAAGGTTCAATTAATTTGCAGCTCCAGCAAGAATGTATGAATGGGGGCAGCTAGGTGGCTCAGTGGATAAAGCACCAGCCCTGAAGTCAGGAGGATCTGAGTTCAAATCCGGCCTCAGACACTTAACACTTCCTGGTTGTGTGAGCCTGGACAAGTCACTTAACCCCAATTACTTCAGCAGCAAAAATATATATATATATAATAAAAAAATAAAAATTGGCCTCAGACATTTACTAGCTGTGTGACCCTGGGCAAATCACTTAACCCTGTTTGCTTCAGTAGCTCAATTGTAAAATAAACTAAAAAAAAATGTCAAACCACTTCAGTACTGCTTCAAGAGTTGGAAATGACTGAACAATAACAATAAATATAGCACTTGAAGGTTTGCAAAACACTTTACATGTGTTTATATCTCATTTTATCTTTACGATAACCTTGCAAGGTAGATGCCACTATTATTCCCATTTTATAGAAGAGAAAACTGAGGCTGACAGAGGTTAAAAAGTTTGCCCATGGTCACATAGCTAGAAAGGGCCTGAGGCAAGATTTGAACTCAGCTCTTCCTGACTGAAATTCCAATGCTCTATCTGTCTACTGTTCTACTCCTGGACATATATCCCAAGAAATAAAGTTCCTAGACATGCCAAGAGATTTATAGCAGCATCTGTTAGGGTAGGAACGTTTGTGCCCATCAGTTGGGGAACAGTTGACAGATTATGGTGGATGCAGGAAATGAGTGTTATTGTGTTGCCAAGAATGATGACTATGAGGAATTCAAAGAAACACTAGAAGTCTTTTCTGAATGGATAAAGATCAAAGAAAATCCATGGGCTTCAATCCAGGTCATATGAGAATTAGTGGAAGGAACTGGGGATGTTTTTCCTAGAGAAGAGAAGAGAAGCCTTGTGGGGGACATGACTACTATCTGTTATGGGAGTTCTGTGAGATGGGGAAAGGGGGAGATTTATTTTATTTGGACCCAGAACCAGGAGTAGTGATAGGGAGGTACCCAGGAGACCCACTTGGGCTGGATGTCAAGATAAATCTCCTCACACTGAGAGCTGTTCAAAAATGAGAAGGGCTGCTTTGAAGAAGGGTGGGCTCCCAGTCCTTGAACATCTTCAAGATTGCTTGTCAGGGATGTTAGAGTGGGGGGATATTCTGGATTGGGAGTGGATGAGCTAGTCTCTGAAAACCCTTCCTATACTTAACTTCTGTGATTCTACGAAAGTAGAACCAGGAAAGCAATTTCCATTGTCAAGGGAAAGCCAGCACTAACTCAGCTGAGCTCTAGTGAAGCATAATGACCCATCTGGGCTCCACAGCATGCCCATTGAGGCACGCAGTCCTATTTCTAGTACAGAGGCAGGAGAAGATGGCTGAGGAATATGGCATTCCTCCTCAAAAGGGATAGCTATACCATCTGCTTTTGCACCCCTGAGTTCCTCTATTTACTGGGACTGTCTGTACTGTCAAGATTCAAAGGCAAGACATAATAAAAGGAAAATGATAAGCCAACAGGAGCAAATCCTGGTTTATTCACCAATAATTTTTCTTCCTATCTGGTACCATTCAAAGGCATTGATTTTAGACATCACTGTTTAATAAAGGACTATACCAGGCAACTGGGAAATGAGCTTTGAATTAACTGGGTCTCATTCACTTGTGGCTGCCAGATTATTATAACTCATGGATCCAGATACATCTTTCATCTGCTTAAAAGCCAAGAAATTGCCTTCTGTTTACTGAAGGAAATCCAAAGTCTTAATGGCATTGAAGGCCTATTTTTCAGACCTTTCTATGTGTATTCCTGCCAATCACCCAGATTCCTTCTATCTTGTAAACATGCCCTATACTTTCTTTTAAAAAATCATATTATTATCTAATAAGGCATTTATCACAAGTAGAAACACCAAAAGGACTGCAGTGAGAAGTGTCAGTACCTTCCCAGTGGATGACTCTAGGCTCCTACTTCTAGAAATGAGTTCCTAGAAAGCTCCCATGTTTCCATGCTTTTCAATATTTATATCTAGATTTACATTCAATATTGAACACCTTCATTTTTCCATAAAAGTGAAGACCAAATCTTCTTTGGGTCTTTTGATTTGTAGAGAAACTCCCCATTTAGTTTTTTAAAATTATTTTTCTTAAAATACATCTATTATTTATTTTTAGCATTAATTTTAAAAATTTTGAAATCTGAATTCTCTCCCTTCCTTCCTCATCCACTGAAAAAGCAAGCAATGTGATATCAATTACACATGTGAAATCACACAAAACATCTTTCTATATTAGCCACGCGGCACAAAAAAACAAGAAAAATTAAAAATTAAAAAAACGATGCTTTGATCTGCACTCAGATGCCTTCAGTTCTCTCTAGGCTTGGATAGCATTTTTAATCAACTTTCTAGCAAAGTTAAAAAGCAAACTTGACCTGGCTGTTACCATAAGAAGTTGTAGAAAGAAGATTTTGCCCCTGAATCTCCAAGCTGAAAAGTACCCCAGAAATCATCAGATCTAAATACTTTCTTTTTTGAGAAGAGGGATGGAGTGGAGCAGGGACATGGGAGTGAGTGTTTTGTTATTGTTATTTTTGTTTAAGATTTCAAAGCAGAGTTTGGTGAAAGCTCGGGTCTCTCTTCTGACTTTTAATGCCATGTTCTTTTCTCTAGGAGCCCCTACATCTTCAAACTTTTTTAAAAATTTGAAGAAGATAATTCTCATTGAGAGAAGAGTAGATCAGTTACATGAGGAAGGGGCAGGAATAAGACTTTTTTTATAGCACTTAGTAAGGGAATGAGAATACTGACCATCCAGGAATTGGGTGAGCTTTCCAACAAGTGACCCACAGCTTTTCCCCATAAAAGTCTGGTTTAAGAAGGCGCAAAGGGGAGGTGTGATCAGAGAGCTGGGGCAGGGCTTCGTAAGCCTTGTCATGCAGGTCTCTAAGTGGCAGGGCCTCATCCGGTCCCCATCTGCCCATCGTCCACTGCACTCACCCGGTAGTCTCTGTTGACATCGCTGAGGTGCCAGCAGCTGTTGGGGATACCCATGCGTTTGTACTCCTCACGGAGATCCACCAGCTTCCAGCCTTGCTCCCGTTCTTCCTTATCCAGCTTGGGGTTGAAGGAGAAACAGAACAGCTCTTCATATTTCACTGAAAGACAGAGGTCAAAATGCATCGAGATCCAGGCACCCAAGATGCTCCAGGCCCAGCACCCACCAGGATGCTCTTTTTGTTCTAGTAATGCTTGTGAAGGGTTCCCTTCCCCCACTATTCCTTCTCCTCTCCCCACTCCTGCCCCAGCCCTCTTTGGGTTAACTCCCTTCTTTCATGACCGATGCACAAACATAAATAAGGATGTTATATAGACAGCCTCCAAAGTGCTGGGTCCTCCCCAGGCATCCCTGAACTTGTTCCATGTCTTGCAAACAACCTTCCTTTCCCACCAAGCTTAATGCTATTGATCACAATAAGATGAGCATATCTCCTCATCTGTCTTTTACGAGATCCATGTTCTTCCTTTCCTTTCTGCTCCACCATGGTCCTCCCTTTTTTCTGTTCCACCATGATCCTCCCTTCCTTTCTGTTCTACCATAGTCCTCCCGTCCTTTCTGTTCCACATGGTCCTCCCTTCCTTTCTTCTCCACTTACGAGGGTCCTCCCTTTTATCTGCTCTACCATGATCCTCCCTTTTTTCTGCTTCACTATGGTCCTTCCTTCCATTCTGCTCCACCATGTTTCTTCCTTTCTTTCTGCTCCATCTTACCTTGAATGGAAGAGAACTTGGGGTTCCCCTCCCTCACCCTCAGTGTCAGCACATGGCCCTCAGCAGCTAGTCATGCCTACCCCCACAGTCATCCCAGGGATTGGTCCTCAGGGCTCCTTTCTTTCCAGGGAGACCCCACAAATCCTGCTTATGAGATTCTTCTGGCATGCTCCCTAACCATGGTATCTTTCCACCCTTTTCACAGGAAGCATCCCTAGCTAAAGGATGGAATTCTATTTACACCAGCACCCGCTGAATTTGGCTAAAGATCATTGTCCATCTGAACTAGAAGACCACTCACTGGATACAGAAAAGACACTTGTCTGCACAGAAACAAAGAGAAAAAAAGGAGGCAGGATGGTCCTGCTCTAGCAGAAGTCTTGATTTCAAAGGAAAAAAGCATGAATCACAGGGGCCTAGGATTAGAGCTATAAAGGACCTTGGAGACCACCTATTTTAACTCCCCAATTTTGAGTCATTATAACAAGGTTTCATAAAACAGATATGTCCAGAAAGGCAGGTTCCAATTTTTTTGTCTCAGAAGATGGGGTCCTATATATGTTTGCACATTTTCTCTCCTGTTAGGTTTTATGCTCCTTGAGGGCAGGAACTATCACTTTTTTTTAATAGCTTTTGTCCTTAGCACAAATCCCAACAGAGCATGTCCTGGCAGACTGGACTTGAATGGGAAAGGTTTGTGTACAAGCCTGGAGTCAGACTGTGTATCTGAAGTCCCAGGACCAGCCAGGCCAAGGTCAGACAGCCACCATCTCAGGCCACTGCAATTCATGAAAACCAGAGTTTAGGATAGCCACACTCACATAAGCTAAATCAGCGGCCATGGCAGGTTCCTTGGAAAGCAAGCATGGCCAGTTCTCACCCCCTGGCAGCCTAGGAAGCTCACTGACATCAGTGCCTTATTCTTTTCACCATTTGGATCCACGAGCTTGCAGGTCGCCATAACCAATCCCAAGGGACAAGCTCAGAGTTATAGTTCCTAGCCAGCAAAGCTTACACTTCAGGGATGGCATAGACTGGCTATGAATTCAGAACAAGCCCAAGATGATTAAGATGCTGTCTGAGCATTGATTGTGCTCTCTCACACTCTGCCAGAAGTCAGTAGAGCACCATCAAGGAGCCCTCGCCCTCATGCTGCCAGTGGATTCAATAAAAGATTTTTAGTCACTGATAAATTCAAATCCTTTAAGATGGGATCCGTGCTCAGAAAAAAGAAGCAGCAATTTTCTAACTTCTTTTAATATTCTAAGATCTTCCAAAGCTGAAAGATATGCTTTGCTTTTTAAAGTATTGTCTACTAGGCTGTGCCAGAAAGGCAGAATAGCCAAGTGGGAAGGTATCTGGTTTTGTCATCAGAAGCCTTGAAGACAAAATTCTGCTTCCTACCTGTGTGACTTTGGGTCAAGCTCTTCATCTCCTTGGGCCTCCTTTGTAAAAGGAAAAGGTTTCCTGACATGAGTTAACTCTAAAGCCTAAAGCTAGGACACTCCTGTCAACAGTTCTTACAAGGATGGTCTCACAAATTGTTTTCTAGCACAGGTTTAGACTGTGTACAGTTGGTGGGTGTCTTGGATAGTACCTAATCTAAGCATCCCCCATGGGCTCACATTCTGCTGTCTCAAAACTTACAGAAAATAGGTTTTTACTTTATTAATTATGTCTAATTTATTACATGTAATTATAAAATAATTATAGATAAAATTATCTGATTTATCATATGTAATTACAAAATATAATTATTAATTATATAGTATTCAGATATAATTATAGAACAAATATATAATTATATGTGATTATAAAGTATTACATATTATTGATTATATAATTATTAATTATATATAATTAACCATAATAGAAGTGTATCATGTATTCACTCCACCAGGTGGTATAATCCTTTAGCTACTAACCAAGTGACTAATAACCTCAGAGATTATCCAATGCAGCCAGATTTCCTAGTGTGCATACACAAAGAAGCTTCTCCTCTTTACTTTGCTCCTGGTTATTTGCTACACTGAATCTCTCTCTCTCTCTCTCTCTCTCTCTCTCTCTCTCTCTCTCTCTCTCTCTCTCTCTCTC